>CAXAJV010000394.1:22500-24125 GCA_963969225.1 Xylocopa violacea | reverse complement strand
ACGCGCTATCTCAGAGTAGGATTTCCTTAGTAGCTGCGAGCGAACAGGAATGAGCCCAGCACTGAATCCCGCGGTTCCGCCGCTGGGAAATGTAGTGTTCGGGAGGATCCGTTTATCCCGAGACATCGAATCGCGTCCAAGTCCATCTTGAATGGGGCCATTTACCCACAGAGGGTGCCAGGCCCGTAGAGACCGGAACGCGTCTCGGGAGGATCTCTCCTTAGAGTCGGGTTGCTTGAGAGTGCAGCCCTAAGTGGGTGGTAAACTCCATCTAAGGCTAAATACGACCACGAGACCGATAGCGAACAAGTACCGTGAGGGAAAGTTGAAAGAACTTTGAAGAGAGAGTTCAAGAGTACGTGAAACCGTTCAGGGGTAAACCTGAGAAACCCAAAAGATCGAATGGAGAGATTCATCGACGACGAGACTGGCTCCCGATGGTGCGCGATGCCCCGGTGGACCCTTGCGGGTTCCACGGCGAGGGCACACCGCCATCGGCGAACGTTCCGGTGATGTAGTCGTGCACTTCTCCCCTAGTAGAACGTCGCGACCCGTTGCGCGTCGGTCTACGGCCCGAGTGGGAAGCCTGTGGCGTCGCAATCTTGCGCACGCGACAAACCCTCGGTCGCCCGCCGGCTGCACGACGGTACTCGCACGGTATCGGGCCGCAACCAATCCATTCTCGAATGTATGTGCGTCTAGCCCGCCGCAAGCTCGGTCAGACTACCCGGTGGTACGGACTATGTGCCGGCGCCGGGCCTGGCCAGCTGTTAGCAGGCGGTGTCCTCGGACTGGCCAAGCTTCGAATTACCGGTCGGCGACGCTACTGCTTTGGGTACTCTCAGGACCCGTCTTGAAACACGGACCAAGGAGTCTAACATGTGCGCGAGTCATTGGGATGCATAAACCTAAAGGCGAAATGAAAGTGAAAGTCGGCCTTCGCGTCGACCAAGGGAGGATGGGCCGCGTACCCATGCGGCCCCGCACTCCCGGGGCGTCTCGCTCTCATTGCGAGAAGAGGCGCACCTAGAGCGTACACGTTGGGACCCGAAAGATGGTGAACTATGCCTGGTCAGGACGAAGTCAGGGGAAACCCTGATGGAGGTCCGTAGCGATTCTGACGTGCAAATCGATCGTCGGAACTGGGTATAGGGGCGAAAGACTAATCGAACCATCTAGTAGCTGGTTCCCTCCGAAGTTTCCCTCAGGATAGCTGGCACTCAAAGAGACATACTTGAACATATGTGCGATGAGTCTCATCTGGTAAAGCGAATGATTAGAGGCCTTGGGGCCGAAACGACCTCAACCTATTCTCAAACTTTAAATGGGTGAGATCTCTGGCTTGCTTGAACTATGAAGCCACGAGATCTCGGATCAGAGTGCCAAGTGGGCCAATTTTGGTAAGCAGAACTGGCGCTGTGGGATGAACCAAACGCAGAGTTAAGGCGCCTAAGTCGACGCTTATGGGATACCATGAAAGGCGTTGGTTGCTTAAGACAGCAGGACGGTGGCCATGGAAGTTGGAATCCGCTAAGGAGTGTGTAACAACTCACCTGCCGAAGCAACTAGCCCTGAAAATGGATGGCGCTGAAGCGTCGCGCCTATACTCCGCCGTCAGTGGCAAG
>CAXAJV010000394.1:15000-17500 GCA_963969225.1 Xylocopa violacea | reverse complement strand
GGAAGCGATGCGTCCGGAGATTTGAAAAATATTCCTACCGAGAGGTCGGAAGCGACATGACCGTGAAATTGTAAAATATTCCCACCGAGAGGTCGGAAGCGACATGACCGGGAACTTAGAAAATATTCGCGCCGAGCGGTCGGAAGCGACACGGCGGGGAACTTAGAAAATATTCGCGCCGAGCGGTCGGAAGCGACACGACGGGGAACTTAGAAAATATTCGCGCCGAGCGGTCGGAAGCGACACGACGGGGAACTTAGAAAATATTCGCAACGAGAGGTCGGAAGCGACACGATCGGCGGTTTTTCGCTATTTTCTCGTAAATTAAACCGTTGACCTAACAATTTTTTTGCAGAAACCTTATTGAAAGCTATTGATTGAATTTATTAGCGCATTGTTTAGTCGAATTTATAATTTTTAGTCTCCCGAAACCGACACGACTGGCGGTTTTTGTCAATTTATCGGTAATTTTTTTATATAAACGATTGGTTTTTTTTTCGTAATAACGATTAATTTGATTGTAGAATTCATTTGTACGTGTCAGATTTTCGATTTTTCGTGTTTTTCGTTGACTTCGTATTTTATAACTGCGTTTTTTCAATGTTAAAATCGATTAAAATTCGTTATATTCTAGAAATATGTTTTTCCGTATATATTCATTATGTTTAAACAATTTCCGTTCATAAAAGTTCAACGTTAATAGCACTTTATACTTGCGCCTCCGCGCGACTAAGTTACAGCAGCCTTTCCGGACGGTCGGTCGCCGCTGGAGTTTACCACCGTAAGCGCCCGTGCGTTAGCCCGGCCGGCGCCGACCGCCCGGCCGGCCGTTCCGTATCTATAAGGAGACAGGTCGGTTCGAGCCGGCCGGGCGGAGTAGCGTCGGGCGCGTGGCTATTCTATGACTTCGGTTGAGAAGCAGTCCACCGCTCCTCGAGAATACGTTCTCGACTGCTCTGTCCCGTGTCGGTTGTCGAATTTTCTCCACACTGCATTGCCACGGGTCGGTGTCTTTGACCGAATGGCCCATATGTGGCGAGCGTCCAACGGTGACGTTGGTGACCATTTATCCGAGTTTTACTCGGTTAAATTGTACCTTCCTTGCATCGATTCTAAATCTTTACGCTCCGAGCTCTCGGAACGGACTCTAGAGATACATATTGAATTTTTGGACGTACCAGATGTGTGTACGAAATGTCCATAATATGCTATACGCATGAAAGGTGTATATGGAGATAGATATACACCGATGATATACCAAACAAGTTCCTCAACAAAAAAAAATAAAAATGAGCATCCACTGAGTTGAGGAACGAAACAAAAAATAAAAAATAAGCATCCACTGAAGAAGGCAAAAGAATAAATGGTATATGTCATTTCGACACGATCTGTTACGAAACAGAGGAGTCTCTCGACGAACTTCCAAAAGGTGTCCCGTGTCGAATGCCCAGCGCGCACTTGGTACGCGCCAGCTCGCCTGAGGAGGGCGAGATACAAAAATATACTTCAGCGTGACACAATTGTACGCGCTTGCTCGTCTATGCCGAACAGCACGCTTCTCTGTACGCGCTATCATAATGCCCAGCGTGTGAGAGCGTGTGTAGTATCTCTGTTATAGTCAAATGGAGTGCCAAGAGGTACTACGCGTTCGCGCATTAGACGATAAAAGGTATTCTTTATATACATATTAAACAATACAGCGTGACACGATTATAACCGCTTGCCATCGTCGTTGCCCAGCATGTTCTCGCAAGAGATGTTCGTGCTATAGACGATGGAGAAAAAAGGTGTACGATAAATCAGCGTGACGCAATTGTACGCGCTTCCTCGCCTTGATGACCAGCATGTTCTCTGTACGCGCTATCTTAATGCCCAGCGTGAAAGAGATGTCCGTGCTTTCGGCGATATTTGCCCAGCGTGAAAATTGCATACGCGCTTGCATCGTCGATGCCCAGCATGTTCTCTGTACGCGCTATCTTAATGCCCAGCGTGAAAGAGATGTCCGTGCTATAGACGATAAAAGGTGCCGTACACCGATATAACAAGCGGTGACAAATCGTATACGCGCTTGCATCGTCGATGCCCAGCATGTTCTCGCAAGAGATGTCCGTGCTATAGACGATTAAAGGTGACAATATGTATTCAATAAATGACAAAAATGTGCCCAAAAATATATAACCAGCGTGAAAATTGTATACGCGCTTGCTCGTCGATACCCGACAAGTCCTCGCAAGGGGATATGTCCGTGGTAAAGACGATGTATATTTTCAGCGCGAAGTGTATACGCGCTTACTCGACACGGTTCAGTTGGAAGGCGACTTGTGAAGTCGATTTTGGGAACGTACGATTTTTGGGAGTGTCTCATTCTCGAAAGAAAAGAAAAGAAAGGAAAAGGAGAGGAGGAAAAAATGCAATACCTCGGTATTATTGAACATATGTGCTAACCGAGGATGCATTTTACGAAATACAAAAAATAAATAATGTGCTCGAGCGAGGTCCG
>CAXAJV010000394.1:7500-10000 GCA_963969225.1 Xylocopa violacea | reverse complement strand
CGAGATCGAATCTCATTTATTATGCTCGCTTCGTGTTGTCGGGTAAATAAAATTATACAGACCGCGCTCGAGGTGTTGGTGTTGTTAACCGACGAGTCCTAACGAATTTTTCTTACCCGAACGGTAAGTTATGTCGTCGACTTTGCATATTCGACAGGTCGAGTGTGTACCATTATTTTGCGTCTCTGCGTGAAAGCAATACGCCGCTGGTACTTGTTCGTTTTCCCGTTTCACAATTGTGCTGCAAGCTCAGAGGGGACTTGCTTTTTGCCATAGCCTCGTTGTCGCGAGTCTGAGAAACCGGCCGTTGCGAGATCGAATAATTTATACTCGCTTCGTGTTGCCGGGGAAAAACGGTAGACCGCTCGAGGCTTTGGCGGCCGAGTCCCAACGAATTTTTTTTTTTTTTTTATCACCTGAGCTCTGAAGCACAGATCGTGCAGTGGATCGTGGAATTTGAGGAACTTGTACCACGCACCTGTGTTCGGGTTTTGATCGTGTCGTTCGTTCAGAGGGGACCGCTTCGCCGAGCGAAGCCTCGTTGTCGCGAGTCTGGAAACACACCCGCCGTTGCGAGATCGAATAATTTTTTATGCTCGCTTCGTGTTGTCGGGTGGGTAAAATTATAGACCGCTTCGAGGTTTCACGGCGAGTCCCATCGATATTTTACGACTTACCTGTACGAACGTCGTCAACTTCTCGAAAGCAATACGCCGCTGGGTGTTGGATATCTTTCTTTTTTTTTTTTTTTGTATTCACTTCCACGTGCCATTCGTTCAGAGGGGACGACGATATATTCGCGTTTGCGTATTCTTCCTCGTTGTCGAGAGTCCCTTAATAAACCCGCCGTTGCGAGATCGAATTTTACAAGCTCGCTTCGTGTTGTCGGGAGGAAGGGGGGACCGCCTCGAGGGTCTGCGCGATACGCGCGAAGAAGAGTCCTAACGAATTTTCGAAAAATTTTATCTACCTGGACGCGTGGCACACTGGCGTGAATCCGAAAGGATGTATCCTAAACACCCTGAAACAGGCGTGTCCGTTTCATCCGTAGGACGGTATCGTGTCGCCGAGAATTCGGGCGACGCCCGCGTCTCCTTCGCCGGAGACGTTTGGGTCTCGACTTGTTCGAAACTTAGTACGAAGAGACTTAACAATTAATAAAAAATATACATATACGATTACCCTGAACGGTGGATCACTTGGCTCGTGGGTCGATGAAGAACGCAGCTAATTGCGCGTCAACGTGTGAACTGCAGGACACATGAACATCGACATTTCGAACGCACATTGCGGTCCACGGATACAATTCCTGGACCACGCCTAGCTGAGGGTCGTTCACGTAACCAGAATACTGCTTGCGTTGCGTTTCGTCGAATCTTTTCTCTCCGGTGCTCGAATCTGCCCGCCGTCGTTCATTCGAATTCCATTTACGAACGTTTCTGAGTTCGGGCGCACCGAAAGGGAAAAAGAGGAGCGATACGCGACGTACGAGCGATCGTTGGACGTTCGTCCGAGTCGTCTGTGGCCGTGCCCCGAGACTATATGCGACTGGTGTAACGTGTGCGCGCGTGCGGCGTGCGTTAAACGGGTTCACGGAAATCGACGGTGTCGATCACGGACTCGCGCGAGTTCTTCGTGGCGTCGTGAGTCGTTCGTTTAACCGGACGACCGCCCACGGGGAACCGCTTCGTGTTTCGACTGCCGATTTTGTTCCGTATTCCAAATTCGCACACCCGCCACACACCATGACCACTCTTCGCGCGTCTCTTTAACGCACGATTGATATGCCGCGCGCTCGACGTCGTTTAAAATGAATTTTTCTTTTGCCGCAAGACTGAGAGAATCGAATTGTTGGGAACTCGGTCGAGAGAGAGAAGAGAATATACAAGAAAGAGAGAGCGAGCGACATCGTCGTAACGTGAGGGACGATGATGCGCATCCGATCGTTCGAAGTTCGCACAGCCCCAGGGTGTTGTTGCGTTCAATCATCAGAATAACCCGTTCTCTCTCTGCTCTCTCCGCGCGTTGTGCGCGTATACCATGTTTTGTGTAAGGAAGAAATTGAGCGGACCGTCACTCGAATACATACAATGTATATAGGCCGTCGTTGCCGAAGTCGATCTCGAATTTTATTTCCATATGCCGTCGATTGTCGGGGACCACAGACAAACGCGCGCACGGGGACGCATTTCCTCTTCGAACGCTGATGATCTTGGGATGTTCGAATCTGACCCCAGCCACGTTCGTCGAGACTCGAATTTACCGTGCGTCCTCGGTGTGCTGCCTCTGTCTGTCAGCCCGGTGTCGATCGGAACATTTGGTATATATATATATATGGTCGATTGTAACGTTTCTGGCCTGTGACGCGCGTCCGCAGATTCCGAAGCACAGAACTCGAATCGGTAACGCCACGCGCAACGAGGAGAGTCGTTTAGAGAAGTAGATACGGGAAGAGATTGTGCCCACCCCATTGGCGAGGCTCGAAGTTATACTTCGACGA
>CAXAJV010000393.1:0-72000 GCA_963969225.1 Xylocopa violacea | reverse complement strand
CCAACCGAGATGTACGGGCCGTCACGAACGGTATTCTGTAAAACATTACCAGCGAGGTTCTAGATGTGTTAGGTTAGGTTATATTACGTCATAGGCGAATATAATGTTCCCACCGAGAAGTAGAGGCCGATACGCCAGGCATGATGTAAAATACTACATCCGGGATGTTAGTCTGCCTTAGGTTAGGATATATAACGCTATAGTCGTATATAATGTCCCAACCGAGACGTACGGGACGACACGAACGTGATTCTGTAAAACACTACCAGCGAAGGGCTAGATGTGTTAGTTTAGGTTGTGATACGTTATAGACGTATATAATGTTCCCACCGAGAAGTAGGGGCCGATATGCCAGGAATGTTGTAAAATACTGCATCCGAGATGATAGCCTGCCTTAGGTTAGGATATATAACGCTATAGACGTATATAATATTCCAACCGAAAGATACGGGACGACAGGAACGGGATTCTGTAAAACATTACCTACGAGGGGCTAGATGTGTTAGGTTAGGTTATATTAAGTTATAGACCTATATAATGTTCCCACCGAGAAATAGGGGCCGATACGCCAGGCATGATGTAAAATACTACATCCGAAATGTTAGTCTGCCTTAGGTTAGGATATATAACGCTATAGTCGTATATAATATTCCAACCGAGAGGTAAGGGACGACAGGAACGGGATTCTGTATAACATTACCAGCGAGGGGCTAGATGTGTTAGGTTAGGTTATATTAAGTTATAGACCTATATAATGTTCCCACCGAGAAGTAGGGGCCGATACGCCAGGAATGTTGTAAAATACTACATCCGAGATGATAGCCTGCCTTAGGTTAGGATATATAACGCTATAGACGTATATAATATCCCAACCGAGATGTACGGGACGTCACGAACGGTATTATGTAAAACATTACCAGCGAGGTTCTAGATGTGTTAGGTTAGGTTATATTACGTTATAGATGTATGTAATGTTCCCAATGAGAAGTAGGGGCCGATACGCCAGGCATGATGTAAAATACTACATCCGAAATGTTAGCCTGCCTTAGGTTAGGATATATATCGCTGTAGACGATTATAATGTCCCATCCGAGACGTACGGGACGACAGGAACGGGATTCTGTAAAACATTACCTGCGAGGGGCTAGATGGGTTAGGTTAGGTTGTGGTACGTTATAGACGTATATAATGTTCCCACCGAGAAGCAGGGGCCGATACGTCAGGAATGTTGTAAAATGCTACATACGAGATGATGGCCTGCCTTAGGGTAGGATAAATAACGCTATAGACGTATATAATATTTCAACCAAGACGTACGTGACGACACGAACGGGATTCTGTAAAACATTACCAGCGAGGGGCTAGATGTGTTAGGTTAGGATATATTACGTTATAGACGTGTATAATGTACCCACAGAGAAGTAGGGGCCGATACGCCAGGAATGGCGTAAAATACTGCATCCGAGATGTTAGCCTGCCTTAGGTTAGGATATATAACGCTGTAGACGTAATAATATCCCAACCGAGATGTACGGGACGTCACGAACGGTATTCTGTAAAACATTACCAGCGAGGTTCTAGATGTGTAACGTTAGGTTATATTACGTTATAGACGAATATAATGTTCCCACCGAGAAGTAGAGGCCGATACGCCAGGCATGTTGTAATATACTACATCCGAGATGTTAGCCTGCCTTAGGTTAGGATATATAACGCTATAGTCGTATATAATGTCCCAACCGAGACGTACGGGACGACACGAACCTGATTCTGTAAAACATTACCAGCGAGGGGCTAGATGTCTTAGTTTAGGTTGTGATACGTTATAGACGTATATAATGTTCCCACCGAGAAGTAGAGGCCGATATGCCAAGAATGTTGTAAAATACTGCATCCGAGATGATAGCCTGCCTTAGGTTAGGATATATAAAGCTATAGACGTATATAATTTCCCAACTGAGACGTACGAGATGACACAAACGGGATTCTGTAAAATATTACCAGCGAGGGGCTAGATGGGTTAGGTTAGGTTGTGATACGTTATAGACGTATATAATGTTCCCACCGAGAAGTAGGGGCCGATACGGCAGGAATGCTGTAAAATACTACATCCGAGATGATAGCCTGCCTTAGGTTAGGATATATAACGCTATAGACGTATATAATATTCCAACCGAGAGGTACGGGACGACAGGAACGGGATTCTGTAAAACATTACCAGCGATGGGCTAGATGTGTTAGGTTAGGATAAATTAAGTTATAGACCTATATAATGTTCCCTCCGAGAAGTAGGGGCCGATACGCCAGGAATATTGTAAAATACTACATCCGAGATGATAGCATGCCTTAGGTTAGGATATATAACCCTATAGTCGTATATAATGTCCCAACCGAGATGTACGGGACGACACGAACGTGATTCTGTAAAACATTACCAGCGAGGGGCTAGATGTGTTAGTTTAGGTTGTGATACGTTATAGACGTATGTAATGTTCCCAATGAGAAGTAGGGGCCGATATGCCAGGAATGTTGTAAAATACTGCATTCCGAGATGATAGCCTGCCTTAGGTTAGGATATATAACGCTATAGACGTATATAATATCCCAACTGAGACGTACGGGACGCAACAAACGGGATTCTGTAAAATATTACCAGCGTGGGGCTAGATGGGTTAGGTTAGGTTGTGATACGTTATAGACGTATATAATGTTCCCACCGAGAAGTAGGGGCCGATATGCCAGGAATGTTGTAAAATACTGCATCCGAGATGAGAGCCTGCCTTAGGTTAGGATATATAACGCTATAGACGTATATAATATTCCAACCGAGAGGTGCGGGACGACAGGAACGGGATTCTGTAAAACATTACCAGCGAGGGGCTAGATGTGTTAGGTTAGGTTATATTAAGTCATAGACCTATATAATGTTCCCACCGAGAAGTAGAGGCCGATATGCCAAGAATGTTGCAAAATACTGCATCCGAGATGATAGCCTGCCTTAGGTTAGGATATATAACGCTATAGACATATATAATTTCCCAACTGAGACGTACGAGACGACACAAACGGGATACTGTAAAATATTACCAGCGAGGGGCCAGATGGGTTAGGTTAGGTTGTGATACGTTATAGACGTATATAATGTTCCACCGAGAAGTAGGGGCCGATACGGCAGGAATGCTGTAAAATACTACATCCGAGATGATAGCCTGCCTTAGGTTAGGATATATAACGCTATAGACGTATATAATATTCCAACCGAGAGGTGCGGGACGACAGGAACGGGATTCTGTAAAACATTACCAGCGAGGGGCTAGATGTGTTAGGTTAGGTTATATTAAGTTATAGATCTATATAATGTTCCCACCGAGAAGTAGGGGCCGATACGCCAGGAATGTTGTAAAATACTACATCCGAGATGATAGCATGCCTTAGGTTAGGATATATAACGCTATAGACGTATATAATATCCCAACCGAGATGTACGGGACGTCACGAACGGTATTCTGTAAAAGATTACCAGCGAGGTTCTAGATGTGTTAGGTTAGGTTATATTACGTTATAGACGTATGTAATGTTCCCAATGAGAAGTAGGGGCCGATACGCCAGGAATGTTGTAAAATACTGCATTCCGAGATGATAGCCTGCCTTAGGTTAGGATATATAACGCTATAGACGTATATAATATCCCAACTGAGACGTACGGGACGCAACAAACGGGATTCTGTAAAATATTACCAGCGTGGGGCTAGATGGGTTAGGTTAGGTTGTGATACGTTATAGACGTATATAATGTTCCCACCGAGAAGTAGGGGCCGATATGCCAGGAATGTTGTAAAATACTGCATCCGAGATGAGAGCCTGCCTTAGGTTAGGATATATAACGCTATAGACGTATATAATTTCTCAACTGAGACGTACGAGACGACACAAACGGGATTCTGTAAAATATTACCAGCGAGGGGCTAGATGGGTTAGGTTAGGTTGTGATACGTTATAGACGTATATAATGTTCCCACCGAGAAGTAGGGGCCGATACGGCAGGAATGCTGTAAAATACTACATCCGAGATGATAGCCTGCCTTAGGTTAGGATATATAACGCTATAGACGTATATAATGTCCCAACCGAGATGTACGGGACGACACGAACGTGATTCTGTAAAACATTACCAGCGAGGGGCTAGATGTGTTAGTTTAGGTTGTGATACGTTATAGACGTATGTAATGTTCCCAATGAGAAGTAGGGGCCGATATGCCAGGAATGTTGTAAAATACTGCATTCCGAGATGATAGCCTGCCTTAGGTTAGGATATATATCGCTATAGACGTATATAATATTCCAACCGAGAGGTACGGGACGACAGGAACGGGATTCTGTAAAACATTACCAGCGAGGTGCTAGATGTGTTAGGTTAGGTTATATTAAGTTATAGACCTATATAATGTTCCCACCGAGAAGTAGAGGCCGATATGCCAAGAATGTTGTAAAATACTGCATCCGAGATGATAGCCTGCCTTAGGTTAGGATATATAACGCTATAGACGTATATAATATCCCAACCGGGATGTACGGGACGTCACGAACGGTATTCTGTAAAAGATTACCAGCGAGGTTCTAGATGTGTTAGGTTAGGTTATATTACGTTATAGACGTATGTAATGTTCCCAATGAGAAGTAGGGGCCGATACGCCAGGCATGATGTAAAATACTACATCCGAGATGTTAGCCTGCCTTAGGTTAGGATATATAACGCTATAGTCGTATATAATGTCCCAACCGAGACGTACGGGACGACAGGAACGTGATTCTGTAAAACATTACCATCGAGGGGCTAGATGGGTTAGGTTAGGTTGTGATACGTTATAGACGTATATAATGTTCCCACCGAGAAGTAGGGGCCGATACGGCAGGAATGCGGTAAAATACTACATCCGAGATGATAGCCTGCCTTAGGTTAGGATATATAACGCTATAGACGTATATAATATTCCAACCGAGAGGTAAGGGACGACAGGAACGGGATTCTGTATAACATTACCAGCGAGGGGCTAGATGTGTTAGGTTAGGTTATATTAAGTTATAGACCTATATAATGTTCCCACCGAGAAGTAGGGGCCGATACGCCAGGAATGTTGTAAAATACTACATCCGAGATGATAGCCTGCCTTAGGTTAGGATATATAACGCTATAGACGTATATAATATCCCAACCGAGATGTACGGGACGTCACGAACGGTATTCTGTAAAACATTACCAGCGAGGTTCTAGATGTGTTAGGTTAGGTTATATTACGTTATAGATGTATGTAATGTTCCCAATGAGAAGTAGGGGCCGATACGCCAGGCATGATGTAAAATACTACATCCGAAATGTTAGCCTGCCTTAGGTTAGGATATATATCGCTGTAGACGATTATAATGTCCCATCCGAGACGTACGGGACGACAGGAACGGGATTCTGTAAAACATTACGAGCGAGGGGCTAGATGGGTTAGGTTAGGTTGTGGTACGTTATAGACGTATATAATGTTCCCACCGAGAAGCAGGGGCCGATACGTCAGGAATGTTGTAAAATGCTACATACGAGATGATGGCCTGCCTTAGGGTAGGATAAATAACGCTATAGACGTATATAATATTTCAACCAAGACGTACGTGACGACACGAACGGGATTCTGTAAAACATTACCAGCGAGGGGCTAGATGTGTTAGGTTAGGATATATTACGTTATAGACGTGTATAATGTACCCACAGAGAAGTAGGGGCCGATACGCCAGGAATGGCGTAAAATACTGCATCCGAGATGATAGCCTGCCTTAGGTTAGGATATATAAAGCTATAGACGTATATAATTTCCCAACTGAGACGTACGAGACGACACAAACGGGATTCTGTAAAATATTACCAGCAAGGGGCTAGATGGGTTAGGTTAGGTTGTGATACGTTATAGACGTATATAATGTTCCCACCGAGAAGTAGGGGCCGATACGGCAGGAATGCTGTAAAATACTACATCCGAGATGATAGCCTGCCTTAGGTTAGGATATATAACGCTATAGACGTATATAATATTCCAACCGAGAGGTACGGGACGACAGGAACGGGATTCTGTAAAACATTACCAGCGATGGGCTAGATGTGTTAGGTTAGGATAAATTAAGTTATAGACCTATATAATGTTCCCTCCGAGAAGTAGGGGCCGATACGCCAGGAATATTGTAAAATACTACATCCGAGATGATAGCATGCCTTAGGTTAGGATATATAACCCTATAGTCGTATATAATGTCCCAACCGAGATGTACGGGACGACACGAACGTGATTCTGTAAAACATTACCAGCGAGGGGCTAGATGTGTTAGTTTAGGTTGTGATACGTTATAGACGTATGTAATGTTCCCAATGAGAAGTAGGGGCCGATATGCCAGGAATGTTGTAAAATACTGCATTCCGAGATGATAGCCTGCCTTAGGTTAGGATATATAACGCTATAGACGTATATAATATCCCAACTGAGACGTACGGGACGCAACAAACGGGATTCTGTAAAATATTACCAGCGTGGGGCTAGATGGGTTAGGTTAGGTTGTGATACGTTATAGACGTATATAATGTTCCCACCGAGAAGTAGGGGCCGATATGCCAGGAATGTTGTAAAATACTGCATCCGAGATGAGAGCCTGCCTTAGGTTAGGATATATAACGCTATAGACGTATATAATTTCTCAACTGAGACGTACGAGACGACACAAACGGGATTCTGTAAAATATTACCAGCGAGGGGCTAGATGGGTTAGGTTAGGTTGTGATACGTTATAGACGTATATAATGTTCCCACCGAGAAGTAGGGGCCGATACGGCAGGAATGCTGTAAAATACTACATCCGAGATGATAGCCTGCCTTAGGTTAGGATATATAACGCTATAGACGTATATAATGTCCCAACCGAGATGTACGGGACGACACGAACGTGATTCTGTAAAACATTACCAGCGAGGGGCTAGATGTGTTAGTTTAGGTTGTGATACGTTATAGACGTATGTAATGTTCCCAATGAGAAGTAGGGGCCGATATGCCAGGAATGTTGTAAAATACTGCATTCCGAGATGATAGCCTGCCTTAGGTTAGGATATATAACGCTATAGACGTATATAATATTCCAACCGAGAGGTACGGGACGACAGGAACGGGATTCTGTAAAACATTACCAGCGAGGTGCTAGATGTGTTAGGTTAGGTTATATTAAGTTATAGACCTATATAATGTTCCCACCGAGAAGTAGAGGCCGATATGCCAAGAATGTTGTAAAATACTGCATCCGAGATAATAGCCTGCCTTAGGTTAGGATATATAACGCTATAGACGTATATAATTTCCCAACTGAGACGTACGAGACGACACAAACGGGATTCTGTAAAATATTACCAGCGAGGGGCCAGATGGGTTAGGTTAGGTTGTGATACGTTATAGACGTATATAATGTTCCACCGAGAAGTAGGGGCCGATACGGCAGGAATGCTGTAAAATACTACATCCGAGATGATAGCCTGCCTTAGGTTAGGATATATAACGCTATAGACGTATATAATATTCCAACCGAGAGGTGCGGGACGACAGGAACGGGATTCTGTAAAACATTACCAGCGAGGGGCTAGATGTGTTAGGTTAGGTTATATTAAGTTATAGATCTATATAATGTTCCCACCGAGAAGTAGGGGCCGATACGCCAGGAATGTTGTAAAATACTACATCCGAGATGATAGCATGCCTTAGGTTAGGATATATAACGCTATAGACGTATATAATATCCCAACCGAGATGTACGGGACGTCACGAACGGTATTCTGTAAAAGATTACCAGCGAGGTTCTAGATGTGTTAGGTTAGGTTATATTACGTTATAGACGTATGTAATGTTCCCAATGAGAAGTAGGGGCCGATACGCCAGGAATGTTGTAAAATACTGCATTCCGAGATGATAGCCTGCCTTAGGTTAGGATATATAACGCTATAGACGTATATAATATCCCAACTGAGACGTACGGGACGCAACAAACGGGATTCTGTAAAATATTACCAGCGTGGGGCTAGATGGGTTAGGTTAGGTTGTGATACGTTATAGACGTATATAATGTTCCCACCGAGAAGTAGGGGCCGATATGCCAGGAATGTTGTAAAATACTGCATCCGAGATGAGAGCCTGCCTTAGGTTAGGATATATAACGCTATAGACGTATATAATTTCTCAACTGAGACGTACGAGACGACACAAACGGGATTCTGTAAAATATTACCAGCGAGGGGCTAGATGGGTTAGGTTAGGTTGTGATACGTTATAGACGTATATAATGTTCCCACCGAGAAGTAGGGGCCGATACGGCAGGAATGCTGTAAAATACTACATCCGAGATGATAGCCTGCCTTAGGTTAGGATATATAACGCTATAGACGTATATAATGTCCCAACCGAGATGTACGGGACGACACGAACGTGATTCTGTAAAACATTACCAGCGAGGGGCTAGATGTGTTAGTTTAGGTTGTGATACGTTATAGACGTATGTAATGTTCCCAATGAGAAGTAGGGGCCGATATGCCAGGAATGTTGTAAAATACTGCATTCCGAGATGATAGCCTGCCTTAGGTTAGGATATATAACGCTATAGACGTATATAATATTCCAACCGAGAGGTACGGGACGACAGGAACGGGATTCTGTAAAACATTACCAGCGAGGTGCTAGATGTGTTAGGTTAGGTTATATTAAGTTATAGACCTATATAATGTTCCCACCGAGAAGTAGAGGCCGATATGCCAAGAATGTTGTAAAATACTGCATCCGAGATGATAGCCTGCCTTAGGTTAGGATATATAACGCTATAGACGTATATAATTTCCCAACTGAGACGTACGAGACGACACAAACGGGATTCTGTAAAATATTACCAGCGAGGGGCCAGATGGGTTAGGTTAGGTTGTGATACGTTATAGACGTATATAATGTTCCACCGAGAAGTAGGGGCCGATACGGCAGGAATGCTGTAAAATACTACATCCGAGATGATAGCCTGCCTTAGGTTAGGATATATAACGCTATAGACGTATATAATATTCCAACCGAGAGGTGCGGGACGACAGGAACGGGATTCTGTAAAACATTACCAGCGAGGGGCTAGATGTGTTAGGTTAGGTTATATTAAGTTATAGATCTATATAATGTTCCCACCGAGAAGTAGGGGCCGATACGCCAGGAATGTTGTAAAATACTACATCCGAGATGATAGCATGCCTTAGGTTAGGATATATAACGCTATAGACGTATATAATATCCCAACCGGGATGTACGGGACGTCACGAACGGTATTCTGTAAAAGATTACCAGCGAGGTTCTAGATGTGTTAGGTTAGGTTATATTACGTTATAGACGTATGTAATGTTCCCAATGAGAAGTAGGGGCCGATACGCCAGGCATGATGTAAAATACTACATCCGAGATGTTAGCCTGCCTTAGGTTAGGATATATAACGCTATAGTCGTATATAATGTCCCAACCGAGACGTACGGGACGACAGGAACGTGATTCTGTAAAACATTACCATCGAGGGGCTAGATGGGTTAGGTTAGGTTGTGATACGTTATAGACGTATATAATGTTCCCACCGAGAAGTAGGGGCCGATACGGCAGGAATGCGGTAAAATACTACATCCGAGATGATAGCCTGCCTTAGGTTAGGATATATAACGCTATAGACGTATATAATATTCCAACCGAGAGGTAAGGGACGACAGGAACGGGATTCTGTATAACATTACCAGCGAGGGGCTAGATGTGTTAGGTTAGGTTATATTAAGTTATAGACCTATATAATGTTCCCACCGAGAAGTAGGGGCCGATACGCCAGGAATGTTGTAAAATACTACATCCGAGATGATAGCCTGCCTTAGGTTAGGATATATAACGCTATAGACGTATATAATATCCCAACCGAGATGTACGGGACGTCACGAACGGTATTCTGTAAAACATTACCAGCGAGGTTCTAGATGTGTTAGGTTAGGTTATATTACGTTATAGATGTATGTAATGTTCCCAATGAGAAGTAGGGGCCGATTCGCCAGGCATGATGTAAAATACTACATCCGAAATGTTAGCCTGCCTTAGGTTAGGATATATATCGCTGTAGACGATTATAATGTCCCATCCGAGACGTACGGGACGACAGGAACGGGATTCTGTAAAACATTACGAGCGAGGGGCTAGATGGGTTAGGTTAGGTTGTGGTACGTTATAGACGTATATAATGTTCCCACCGAGAAGCAGGGGCCGATACGTCAGGAATGTTGTAAAATGCTACATACGAGATGATGGCCTGCCTTAGGGTAGGATAAATAACGCTATAGACGTATATAATATTTCAACCAAGACGTACGTGACGACACGAACGGGATTCTGTAAAACATTACCAGCGAGGGGCTAGATGTGTTAGGTTAGGATATATTACGTTATAGACGTGTATAATGTACCCACAGAGAAGTAGGGGCCGATACGCCAGGAATGGCGTAAAATACTGCATCCGAGATGTTAGCCTGCCTTAGGTTAGGATATATAACGCTGTAGACGTAATAATATCCCAACCGAGATGTACGGGACGTCACGAACGGTATTCTGTAAAACATTACCAGCGAGGTTCTAGATGTGTAACGTTAGGTTATATTACGTTATAGACGAATATAATGTTCCCACCGAGAAGTAGAGGCCGATACGCCAGGCATGTTGTAATATACTACATCCGAGATGTTAGCCTGCCTTAGGTTAGGATATATAACGCTATAGTCGTATATAATGTCCCAACCGAGACGTACGGGACGACACGAACCTGATTCTGTAAAACATTACCAGCGAGGGGCTAGATGTCTTAGTTTAGGTTGTGATACGTTATAGACGTATATAATGTTCCCACCGAGAAGTAGAGGCCGATATGCCAAGAATGTTGTAAAATACTGCATCCGAGATGATAGCCTGCCTTAGGTTAGGATATATAAAGCTATAGACGTATATAATTTCCCAACTGAGACGTACGAGATGACACAAACGGGATTCTGTAAAATATTACCAGCGAGGGGCTAGATGGGTTAGGTTAGGTTGTGATACGTTATAGACGTATATAATGTTCCCACCGAGAAGTAGGGGCCGATACGGCAGGAATGCTGTAAAATACTACATCCGAGATGATAGCCTGCCTTAGGTTAGGATATATAACGCTATAGACGTATATAATATTCCAACCGAGAGGTACGGGACGACAGGAACGGGATTCTGTAAAACATTACCAGCGATGGGCTAGATGTGTTAGGTTAGGATAAATTAAGTTATAGACCTATATAATGTTCCCTCCGAGAAGTAGGGGCCGATACGCCAGGAATATTGTAAAATACTACATCCGAGATGATAGCATGCCTTAGGTTAGGATATATAACCCTATAGTCGTATATAATGTCCCAACCGAGATGTACGGGACGACACGAACGTGATTCTGTAAAACATTACCAGCGAGGGGCTAGATGTGTTAGTTTAGGTTGTGATACGTTATAGACGTATGTAATGTTCCCAATGAGAAGTAGGGGCCGATATGCCAGGAATGTTGTAAAATACTGCATTCCGAGATGATAGCCTGCCTTAGGTTAGGATATATAACGCTATAGACGTATATAATATCCCAACTGAGACGTACGGGACGCAACAAACGGGATTCTGTAAAATATTACCAGCGTGGGGCTAGATGGGTTAGGTTAGGTTGTGATACGTTATAGACGTATATAATGTTCCCACCGAGAAGTAGGGGCCGATATGCCAGGAATGTTGTAAAATACTGCATCCGAGATGAGAGCCTGCCTTAGGTTAGGATATATAACGCTATAGACGTATATAATATTCCAACCGAGAGGTGCGGGACGACAGGAACGGGATTCTGTAATACATTACCAGCGAGGGGCTAGATGTGTTAGGTTAGGTTATATTAAGTTATAGACCTATATAATGTTCCCACCGAGAAGTAGAGGCCGATATGCCAAGAATGTTGCAAAATACTGCATCCGAGATGATAGCCTGCCTTAGGTTAGGATATATAACGCTATAGACGTATATAATTTCCCAACTGAGACGTACGAGACGACACAAACGGGATACTGTAAAATATTACCAGCGAGGGGCCAGATGGGTTAGGTTAGGTTGTGATACGTTATAGACGTATATAATGTTCCACCGAGAAGTAGGGGCCGATACGGCAGGAATGCTGTAAAATACTACATCCGAGATGATAGCCTGCCTTAGGTTAGGATATATAACGCTATAGACGTATATAATATTCCAACCGAGAGGTGCGGGACGACAGGAACGGGATTCTGTAAAACATTACCAGCGAGGGGCTAGATGTGTTAGGTTAGGTTATATTAAGTTATAGATCTATATAATGTTCCCACCGAGAAGTAGGGGCCGATACGCCAGGAATGTTGTAAAATACTACATCCGAGATGATAGCATGCCTTAGGTTAGGATATATAACGCTATAGACGTATATAATATCCCAACCGAGATGTACGGGACGTCACGAACGGTATTCTGTAAAACATTACCAGCGAGGTTCTAGATGTGTTAGGTTAGGTTATATTACGTTATAGACGTATATAATGTTCCCACCGAGAAGTAGGGGCCGATACGGCAGGAATGCTGTAAAATACTACATCCGAGATGATAGCCTGCCTTAGGTTAGGATATATAACGCTATAGACGTATATAATGTCCCAACCGAGATGTACGGGACGACACGAACGTGATTCTGTAAAACATTACCAGCGAGGGGCTAGATGTGTTAGTTTAGGTTGTGATACGTTATAGACGTATGTAATGTTCCCAATGAGAAGTAGGGGCCGATATGCCAGGAATGTTGTAAAATACTGCATTCCGAGATGATAGCCTGCCTTAGGTTAGGATATATAACGCTATAGACGTATATAATATTCCAACCGAGAGGTACGGGACGACAGGAACGGGATTCTGTAAAACATTACCAGCGAGGTGCTAGATGTGTTAGGTTAGGTTATATTAAGTTATAGACCTATATAATGTTCCCACCGAGAAGTAGAGGCCGATATGCCAAGAATGTTGTAAAATACTGCATCCGAGATGATAGCCTGCCTTAGGTTAGGATATATAACGCTATAGACGTATATAATTTCCCAACTGAGACGTACGAGACGACACAAACGGGATTCTGTAAAATATTACCAGCGAGGGGCCAGATGGGTTAGGTTAGGTTGTGATACGTTATAGACGTATATAATGTTCCACCGAGAAGTAGGGGCCGATACGGCAGGAATGCTGTAAAATACTACATCCGAGATGATAGCCTGCCTTAGGTTAGGATATATAACGCTATAGACGTATATAATATTCCAACCGAGAGGTGCGGGACGACAGGAACGGGATTCTGTAAAACATTACCAGCGAGGGGCTAGATGTGTTAGGTTAGGTTATATTAAGTTATAGATCTATATAATGTTCCCACCGAGAAGTAGGGGCCGATACGCCAGGAATGTTGTAAAATACTACATCCGAGATGATAGCATGCCTTAGGTTAGGATATATAACGCTATAGACGTATATAATATCCCAACCGGGATGTACGGGACGTCACGAACGGTATTCTGTAAAAGATTACCAGCGAGGTTCTAGATGTGTTAGGTTAGGTTATATTACGTTATAGACGTATGTAATGTTCCCAATGAGAAGTAGGGGCCGATACGCCAGGCATGATGTAAAATACTACATCCGAGATGTTAGCCTGCCTTAGGTTAGGATATATAACGCTATAGTCGTATATAATGTCCCAACCGAGACGTACGGGACGACAGGAACGTGATTCTGTAAAACATTACCATCGAGGGGCTAGATGGGTTAGGTTAGGTTGTGATACGTTATAGACGTATATAATGTTCCCACCGAGAAGTAGGGGCCGATACGGCAGGAATGCGGTAAAATACTACATCCGAGATGATAGCCTGCCTTAGGTTAGGATATATAACGCTATAGACGTATATAATATTCCAACCGAGAGGTAAGGGACGACAGGAACGGGATTCTGTATAACATTACCAGCGAGGGGCTAGATGTGTTAGGTTAGGTTATATTAAGTTATAGACCTATATAATGTTCCCACCGAGAAGTAGGGGCCGATACGCCAGGAATGTTGTAAAATACTACATCCGAGATGATAGCCTGCCTTAGGTTAGGATATATAACGCTATAGACGTATATAATATCCCAACCGAGATGTACGGGACGTCACGAACGGTATTCTGTAAAACATTACCAGCGAGGTTCTAGATGTGTTAGGTTAGGTTATATTACGTTATAGATGTATGTAATGTTCCCAATGAGAAGTAGGGGCCGATACGCCAGGCATGATGTAAAATACTACATCCGAAATGTTAGCCTGCCTTAGGTTAGGATATATATCGCTGTAGACGATTATAATGTCCCATCCGAGACGTACGGGACGACAGGAACGGGATTCTGTAAAACATTACGAGCGAGGGGCTAGATGGGTTAGGTTAGGTTGTGGTACGTTATAGACGTATATAATGTTCCCACCGAGAAGCAGGGGCCGATACGTCAGGAATGTTGTAAAATGCTACATACGAGATGATGGCCTGCCTTAGGGTAGGATAAATAACGCTATAGACGTATATAATATTTCAACCAAGACGTACGTGACGACACGAACGGGATTCTGTAAAACATTACCAGCGAGGGGCTAGATGTGTTAGGTTAGGATATATTACGTTATAGACGTGTATAATGTACCCACAGAGAAGTAGGGGCCGATACGCCAGGAATGGCGTAAAATACTGCATCCGAGATGTTAGCCTGCCTTAGGTTAGGATATATAACGCTGTAGACGTAATAATATCCCAACCGAGATGTACGGGACGTCACGAACGGTATTCTGTAAAACATTACCAGCGAGGTTCTAGATGTGTAACGTTAGGTTATATTACGTTATAGACGAATATAATGTTCCCACCGAGAAGTAGAGGCCGATACGCCAGGCATGTTGTAATATACTACATCCGAGATGTTAGCCTGCCTTAGGTTAGGATATATAACGCTATAGTCGTATATAATGTCCCAACCGAGACGTACGGGACGACACGAACCTGATTCTGTAAAACATTACCAGCGAGGGGCTAGATGTCTTAGTTTAGGTTGTGATACGTTATAGAAGTATATAATGTTCCCACCGAGAAGTAGAGGCCGATATGCCAAGAATGTTGTAAAATACTGCATCCGAGATGATAGCCTGCCTTAGGTTAGGATATATAAAGCTATAGACGTATATAATTTCCCAACTGAGACGTACGAGATGACACAAACGGGATTCTGTAAAATATTACCAGCGAGGGGCTAGATGGGTTAGGTTAGGTTGTGATACGTTATAGACGTATATAATGTTCCCACCGAGAAGTAGGGGCCGATACGGCAGGAATGCTGTAAAATACTACATCCGAGATGATAGCCTGCCTTAGGTTAGGATATATAACGCTATAGACGTATATAATATTCCAACCGAGAGGTACGGGACGACAGGAACGGGATTCTGTAAAACATTACCAGCGATGGGCTAGATGTGTTAGGTTAGGATAAATTAAGTTATAGACCTATATAATGTTCCCTCCGAGAAGTAGGGGCCGATACGCCAGGAATATTGTAAAATACTACATCCGAGATGATAGCATGCCTTAGGTTAGGATATATAACCCTATAGTCGTATATAATGTCCCAACCGAGATGTACGGGACGACACGAACGTGATTCTGTAAAACATTACCAGCGAGGGGCTAGATGTGTTAGTTTAGGTTGTGATACGTTATAGACGTATGTAATGTTCCCAATGAGAAGTAGGGGCCGATATGCCAGGAATGTTGTAAAATACTGCATTCCGAGATGATAGCCTGCCTTAGGTTAGGATATATAACGCTATAGACGTATATAATATCCCAACTGAGACGTACGGGACGCAACAAACGGGATTCTGTAAAATATTACCAGCGTGGGGCTAGATGGGTTAGGTTAGGTTGTGATACGTTATAGACGTATATAATGTTCCCACCGAGAAGTAGGGGCCGATATGCCAGGAATGTTGTAAAATACTGCATCCGAGATGAGAGCCTGCCTTAGGTTAGGATATATAACGCTATAGACGTATATAATATTCCAACCGAGAGGTGCGGGACGACAGGAACGGGATTCTGTAAAACATTACCAGCGAGGGGCTAGATGTGTTAGGTTAGGTTATATTAAGTTATAGACCTATATAATGTTCCCACCGAGAAGTAGAGGCCGATATGCCAAGAATGTTGCAAAATACTGCATCCGAGATGATAGCCTGCCTTAGGTTAGGATATATAACGCTATAGACGTATATAATTTCCCAACTGAGACGTACGAGACGACACAAACGGGATACTGTAAAATATTACCAGCGAGGGGCCAGATGGGTTAGGTTAGGTTGTGATACGTTATAGACGTATATAATGTTCCACCGAGAAGTAGGGGCCGATACGGCAGGAATGCTGTAAAATACTACATCCGAGATGATAGCCTGCCTTAGGTTAGGATATATAACGCTATAGACGTATATAATATTCCAACCGAGAGGTGCGGGACGACAGGAACGGGATTCTGTAAAACATTACCAGCGAGGGGCTAGATGTGTTAGGTTAGGTTATATTAATTTATAGATCTATATAATGTTCCCACCGAGAAGTAGGGGCCGATACGCCAGGAATGTTGTAAAATACTACATCCGAGATGATAGCATGCCTTAGGTTAGGATATATAACGCTATAGACGTATATAATATCCCAACCGAGATGTACGGGACGTCACGAACGGTATTCTGTAAAACATTACCAGCGAGGTTCTAGATGTGTTAGGTTAGGTTATATTACGTTATAGACGTATGTAATGTTCCCACCGAGAAGTAGGGGCCGATACGGCAGGAATGCTGTAAAATACTACATCCGAGATGATAGCCTGCCTTAGGTTAGGATATATAACGCTATAGACGTATATAATATCCCAACTGAGACGTACGGGACGCAACAAACGGGATTCTGTAAAATATTACCAGCGTGGGGCTAGATGGGTTAGGTTAGGTTGTGATACGTTATAGACGTATATAATGTTCCCACCGAGAAGTAGGGGCCGATACGCCAGGAATGTTGTAAAATACTACATCCGAGATGATATCCTGCCTTAGGTTAGGATATATAACGCTATAGACGTATATAATATCCCAACCGAGATGTACGGGACGTCACGAACGGTATTCTGTAAAACATTACCAGCGAGGTTCTAGATGTGTTAGGTTAGGTTATATTACGTTATAGATGTATGTAATGTTCCCAATGAGAAGTAGGGGCCGATACGCCAGGCATGATGTAAAATACTACATCCGAAATGTTAGCCTGCCTTAGGTTAAGATATATATCGCTGTAGACGATTATAATGTCCCATCCGAGACGTACGGGACGACAGGAACGGGATTCTGTAAAACATTACCAGCGAGGGGCTAGATGGGTTAGGTTAGGTTGTGGTACGTTATAGACGTATATAATGTTCCCACCGAGAAGCAGGGGCCGATACGTCAGGAATGTTGTAAAAGGCTACATACGAGATGATGGCCTGCCTTGGGGTAGGATAAATAACGCTATAGACGTATATAATATTCCAACCAAGACGTACGTGACGACACGAACGGGATGCTGTAAAACATTACCAGCGAGGGGCTAGATGTGTTAGGTTAGGATATATTACGTTATAGACGTGTATAATGTACCCACAGAGAAGTAGGGGCCGATACGCCAGGAATGGCGTAAAATACTGCATCCGAGATGTTAGCCTGCCTTAGGTTAGGATATATAACGCTGTAGACGTAATAATATCCCAACCGAGATGTACGGGACGTCACGAACGGTATTCTGTAAAACATTACCAGCGAGGTTCTAGATGTGTAACGTTAGGTTATATTTCGTTATAGACGAATATAATGTTCCCACCGAGAAGTAGAGGCCGATACGCCAGGCATGTTGTAATATACTACATCCGAGATGTTAGCCTGCCTTAGGTTAGGATATATAACGCTATAGTCGTATATAATGTCCCAACCGAGACGTACGGGACGACACGAACGTGATTCTGTAAAACATTACCAGCGAGGGGCTAGATGTCTTAGTTTAGGTTGTGATACGTTATAGACGTATATAATGTTCCCACCGAGAAGTAGAGGCCGATATGCCAAGAATGTTGTAAAATACTGCATCCGAGATGATAGCCTGCCTTAGGTTAGGATATATAACTCTATAGAAGTATATAATTTCCCAACTGAGAAGTACGGGACGACACAAACGGGATTCTGTAAAATATTACCAGCGAGGGGCTAGATAGGTTAGGTTAGGTTGTAATACGTTATAGACGTATATAATGTTCCCACCGAGAAGTAGGGGCCGATACGGCAGGAATGTTGTAAAATACTACATCCGGGATGTTAGCCTGCCTTAGGTTAGGATATATAACGCTATAGTCGTATATAATATTCCAACCGCGATGTACGGGACGTCACGAACGGGATTCTGTAAAACATTACCAGCGAGGGGCTAGATGTGTTAGGTTAGGTTATATTACGTTATAGACGTGTATAATGTACCCACATAGAAGTAGGGGCCGCTCCGGCAGGAATGTTGTAAAATACTACATCCGAGATGATAGCCTGCCTTAGGCTAGGATATATAACGCTATAGACGTATATAATATTCCAACCGCGATGTACGGGACGACACGAACGTGATTCTGTAAAACATTACCAGCGAGGGGCTAGATGTGTTAGTTTAGGTTGTGATACGTTATAGACGTATATAATGTTCCCACCGAGAAGTAGAGGCCGATATGCCAAGAATGTTGTAAAATACTGCATCCGAGATGATAGCCTGCCTTAGGTTAGGATATATAACGCTTTAGACGTATATAATTTCCCAACTGAGACGTACGAGACGACACAAACGGGATTCTGTAAAATATTACCAGCGAGGGGCCAGATGGGTTAGGTTAGGTTGTGATACGTTATAGACGTATATAATGTTCCACCGAGAAGTAGGGGCCGATACGGCAGGAATGCTGTAAAATACTACATCCGAGATGATAGCCTGCCTTAGGTTAGGATATATAACGCTATAGACGTATATAATATTCCAACCGAGAGGTGCGGGACGACAGGAACGAGATTCTGTAAAACATTACCAGCGAGGGGCTAGATGTGTTAGGTTAGGTTATATTAAGTTATAGACCTATATAATGTTCCCACCGAGAAGTAGGGGCCGATACGCCAGGAATGTTGTAAAATACTACATCCGAGATGATAGCCTGCCTTAGGTTAGGATATATAACGCTATAGACGTATATAATTTCCCAACTGAGACGTACGGGACGACACAAACGGGATTCTGTAAAATATTACCAGCGAGGGGCTAGATGGGTTAGGTTAGGTTGTGGTACGTTATAGACGTATATAATGTTCCCACCGAGAAGCAGGGGCCGATACGTCAGGAATGTTGTAAAATACTACATCCGAGATGATAGCCTGCCTTAGGTTAGGATATATAACGCAATAGACGTATATAATATTCCAACCGCGATGTACGGGACGTCACGAACGGGATTCTGTAAAACATTACCAGCGAGGGGCTAGATGTGTTAGGTTAGGTTATATTACGTTATAGACGTGTATAATGTACCCACAGAGAAGTAGGGGCCGATACGGCAGGAATGTTGTAAAATACTACATCCGAGATGATAGCCTGCCTTAGGTTAGGATATATAACGCTATAGACGTATATAATATTCCAACCGCGATGGACGGGACGACACGAACGTGATTCTGTAAAACATTACCAGCGAGGGGCTAGATGTGTTAGTTTAGGTTGTGATACGTTATAGACGTATAGAATGTTCCCACCGAGAAGTAGAGGCCGATATGCCAAGAATGTTGTAAAATACTGCATCCGAGATGATAGCCTGCCTTAGGTTAGGATATATAACGCTATAGACGTATATAATTTCCCAACTGAGACGTACGAGACGACACAAACGGGATTCTGTAAAATATTACCAGCGAGGGGCCAGATGGGTTAGGTTAGGTTGTGATACGTTATAGACGTATATAATGTTCCACCGAGAAGTAGGGGCCGATACGGCAGGAATGCTGTAAAATACTACATCCGAGATGATAGCCTGCCTTAGGTTAGTATATATAACGCTATAGACGTATATAATATTCCAACCGAGAGGTGCGGGACGACAGGAACGGGATACTGTAAAACATTACCAGCGAGGGGCTAGATGTGTTAGGTTAGGTTATATTAAGTTATAGACCTATATAATGTTCCCACCGAGAAGTAGGGGCCGATACGCCAGGAATGTTGTAAAATACTACATCCGAGATGATAGCCTGCCTTAGGTTAGGATATATAACGCTATAGACGTATATAATATCCCAACCGAGATGTACGGGACGTCACGAACGGTATTCTGTAAAACATTACCAGCGAGGTTCTAGATGTGTTAGGTTAGGTTATATTACGTTATAGATGTATGTAATGTTCCCAATGAGAAGTAGGGGCCGATAAGCCAGGCATGATGTAAAATACTACATCCGAAATGTTAGCCTGCCTTAGGTTAGGATATATATCGCTGTAGACGATTATAATGTCCCATCCGAGACGTACGGGACGACAGAAACGGGATTCTGTAAAACATTACCAGCGAGGGGCTAGATGGGTTAGGTTAGGTTGTGGTACGTTATAGACGTATATAATGTTCCCACCGAGAAGCAGGGGCCGATACGTCAGGAATGTTGTAAAATGCTACATACGAGATGATGGCCTGCCTTAGGGTAGGATAAATAACGCTATAGACGTATATAATATTCCAACCAAGACGTACGTGACGACACGAACGGGATTCTGTAAAACATTACCAGCGAGGGGCTAGATGTGTTAGGTTAGGATATATTACGTTATAGACGTGTATAATGTACCCACAGAGAAGTAGGGGCCGATACGCCAGGAATGGCGTAAAATACTGCATCCGAGATGTTAGCCTGCCTTAGGTTAGGATATATAACGCTGTAGACGTAATAATATCCCAACCGAGATGTACGGGACGTCACGAACGGTATTCTGTAAAACATTACCAGCGAGGTTCTAGATGTGTAACGTTAGGTTATATTACGTTATAGACGAATATAATGTTCCCACCGAGAAGTAGAGGCCGATACGCCAGGCATGTTGTAATATACTACATCCGAGATGTTAGCCTGCCTTAGGTTAGGATATATAACGCTATAGTCGTATATAATGTCCCAACCGAGACGTACGGGACGATACGAACGTGATTCTGTAAAACATTACCAGCGAGGGGCCAGATAGGTTAGGTTAGGTTGTAATACGTTATAGACGTATATAATGTTCCCACCGAGAAGTAGGGGCCGATACGGCAGGAATGTTGTAAAATACTACATCCGAGATGATAGCCTGTCTTAGGTTAGGATATATAACGCAATAGACGTATATAATACTCCAACCGCGATGTACGGGACGTCACGAACGGGATTCTGTAAAACATTACCAGCGAGGGGCTAGATGTGTTAGATTAGGTTATATTACGTTATAGACGTGTATAATGTACCCACAGAGAAGTAGGGGCCGATACGCCAGGAATGGCGTAAAATACTGCATCCGAGATGTTAGCCTGCCTTAGGTTAGGATATATAACGCTGTAGACGTAATAATATCCCAACCGAGATGTACGGGACGTCACGAACGGTATTCTGTAAAACATTACGAGCGAGGTTCTAGATATGTAACGTTAGGTTATATTACGTTATAGACGAATATAATGTTCCCACCGAGAAGTAGAGGCCGATACGCCAGGCATGTTGTAATATACTACATCCGAGATGTTAGCCTGCCTTAGGTTAGGATATATAACGCTATAGTCGAATATAATGTCCCAACCGAGACGTACGGGACGACACGAACGTGATTCTGTAAAACATTACCAGCGAGGGGCTAGATGTGTTAGTTTAGGTTGTGATACGTTATAGACGTATATAATGTTCCCACCGAGAAGTAGAGGCCGATATGCCAAGAATGTTGTAAAATACTGCATCCGAGATAATAGCCTGCCTTAGGTTAGGATACATAACTCTATAGACGTATATAATTTCCCAACTGAGACGTACGGGACGACACAAACGGGATTCTGTAAAATATTACCAGCGAGGGGCTAGATGGGTTAGGTTAGGTTGTGGTACGTTATAGACGTATATAATGTTCCCACCGAGAAGCAGGGGCCGATACGTCAGGAATGTTGTAAAATACTACATCCGAGATGATAGCCTGCCTTAGGTTAGGATATATAACGCAATAGACGTATATAATATTCCAACCGCGATGTACGGGACGTCACGAACGGGATTCTGTAAAACATTACCAGCGAGGGACTAGATGTGTTAGGTTAGGTTATATTACGTTATAGACGTGTATAATGTACCCACAGAGAAGTAGGGGCCGATACGGCAGGAATGTTGTAAAATACTGCATCCGAGATGATAGCCTGCCTTAGGTTAGGATATATAACGCTATAGACGTATATAATATTCCAACCGCGATGTACGGGACGATACGAACGTGATTCTGTAAAACATTACCAGCGAGGGGCTAGATGTGTTAGTTTAGGTTGTGATACGTTATAGACGTATATAATGTTCCCACCGAGAAGTAGAGGCCGATATGCCAAGAATGTTGTAAAATACTGCATCCGAGATGATAGCCTGCCTTAGGTTAGGATATATAACTCTATGGAAGTATATAATTTCCCAACTGAGACGTACGGGACGACACAAACGGGATTCTGTAAAATATTACCAGCGAGGGCCTAGATAGGTTAGGTTAGGTTGTAATACGTTATAGACGTATATAATGTTCCTGCCGAGAAGTAGGGGCCGATACGGCAGGAATGTTGTAAAATACTACATCCGAGATGATAGCCTGCCTTAGGTTAGGATATATAACGCAATAGACGTATATAATATTCCAACCGCGATGTACGGGACGTCACGAACGGGATTCTGTAAAACATTACCAGCGAGGGGCTAGATGTGTTAGGTTAGGTTATATTACGTTATAGACGTGTATAATGTACCCACAGAGATGTAGGGGCCGATACGCCAGGAATGGCGTAAAATACTGCATCCGAGATGTTAGCCTGCCTTAGGTTAGGATATATAACGCTATAGACGTATATAATATTCCAACCGCGATGTACGGGACGACACGAACGTGATTCTGTAAAACATTACCAGCGAGGGGCTAGATGTGTTAGTTTAGGTTGTGATACGTTATAGACGTATATAATGTTCCCACCGAGAAGTAGAGGCCGATATGCCAAGAATGTTGTAAAATACTGCATCCGAGATGATAGCCTGCCTTAGGTTAGGATATATAACGCTATAGACGTATATAATATCCCAACCGAGATGTACGGGACGTCACGAACGGTATTCTGTAAAACATTACCAGCGAGGTTCTAGATGTGTTAGGTTAGGTTATATTACGTTATAGATGTATGTAATGTTCCCAATGAGAAGTAGGGGCCGATACGCCAGGCATGATGTAAAATACTACATCCGAAATGTTAGCCTGCCTTAGGTTAGGATATATATCGCTGTAGACGATTATAATTTCCCATCCGAGACATACGGGACGACAGAAACGGGATTCTGTAAAACATTACCAGCGAGGGGCTAGATGGGTTAGGTTAGGTTGTGGTACGTTATAGACGTATATAATGTTCCCACCGAGAAGCAGGGGCCGATACGTCAGGAATGTTGTAAAATGCTACATACGAGATGATGGCCTGCCTTAGGGTAGGATAAATAACGCTATAGACGTATATAATATTCCAACCAAGACGTACGTGACGACACGAACGGGATTCTGTAAAACATTACCAGCGAGGGGCTAGATGTGTTAGGTTAGGATATATTACGTTATAGACGTGTATAATGTACCCACAGAGAAGTAGGGGCCGATACGCCAGGAATGGCGTAAAATACTGCATCCGAGATGTTAGCCTGCCTTAGGTTAGGATATATAACGCTGTAGACGTAATAATATCCCAACCGAGATGTACGGGACGTCACGAACGGTATTCTGTAAAACATTACCAGCGAGGTTCTAGATGTGTAACGTTAGGTTATATTACGTTATAGACGAATATAATGTTCCCACCGAGAAGTAGAGGCCGATACGCCAGGCATGTTGTAATATACTACATCCGAGATGTTAGCCTGCCTTAGGTTAGGATATATAACGCTATAGTCGTATATAATGTCCCAACCGAGACGTACGGGACGATACGAACGTGATTCTGTAAAACATTACCAGCGAGGGGCTAGATGTCTTAGTTTAGGTTGTGATACGTTATAGACGTATATAATGTTCCCACCGAGAAGTAGAGGCCGATATGCCAAGAATGTTGTAAAATACTGCATCCGAGATGATAGCCTGCCTTAGGTTAGGATATATAACTCTATAGAAGTATATAATTTCCCAACTGAGACGTACGGGACGACACAAACGGGATTCTGTAAAATATTACCAGCGAGGGGCTAGATAGGTTAGGTTAGGTTGTAATACGTTATAGACGTATATAATGTTCCCACCGAGAAGTAGGGGCCGATACGGCAGGAATGTTGTAAAATACTACATCCGAGATGATAGCCTGTCTTAGGTTAGGATATATAACGCAATAGACGTATATAATACTCCAACCGCGATGTACGGGACCTCACGAACGGGATTCTGTAAAACATTACCAGCGAGGGGCTAGATGTGTTAGATTAGGTTATATTACGTTATAGACGTGTATAATGTACCCACAGAGAAGTAGGGGCCGATACGCCAGGAATGGCGTAAAATACTGCATCCGAGATGTTAGCCTGCCTTAGGTTAGGATATATAACGCTGTAGACGTAATAATATCCCAACCGAGATGTACGGGACGTCACGAACGGTATTCTGTAAAACATTACCAGCGAGGTTCTAGATATGTAACGTTAGGTTATATTACGTTATAGACGAATATAATGTTCCCACCGAGAAGTAGAGGCCGATACGCCAGGCATGTTGTAATATACTACATCCGAGATGTTAGCCTGCCTTAGGTTAGGATATATAACGCTATAGTCGAATATAATGTCCCAACCGAGACGTACGGGACGACACGAACGTGATTCTGTAAAACATTACCAGCGAGGGGCTAGATGTGTTAGTTTAGGTTGTGATACGTTATAGACGTATATAATGTTCCCACCGAGAAGTAGAGGCCGATATGCCAAGAATGTTGTAAAATACTGCATCCGAGATGATAGCCTGCCTTAGGTTAGGATACATAAATCTATAGACGTATATAATTTCCCAACTGAGACGTACGGGACGACACAAACGGGATTCTGTAAAATATTACCAGCGAGGGGCTAGATGGGTTAGGTTAGGTTGTGGTACGTTATAGACGTATATAATGTTCCCACCGAGAAGCAGGGGCCGATACGTCAGGAATGTTGTAAAATACTACATCCGAGATGATAGCCTGCCTTAGGTTAGGATATATAACGCAATAGACGTATATAATATTCCAACCGCGATGTACGGGACGTCACGAACGGGATTCTGTAAAACATTACCAGCGAGGGGCTAGATGTGTTAGGTTAGGTTATATTACGTTATAGACGTGTATAATGTACCCACAGAGAAGTAGGGGCCGATACGGCAGGAATGTTGTAAAATACTACATCCGAGATGATAGCCTGCCTTAGGTTAGGATATATAACGCTATAGACGTATATAATATTCCAACCGCGATGTACGGGACGACACGAACGTGATTCTGTAAAACATTACCAGCGAGGGGCTAGATGTGTTAGTTTAGGTTGTGATACGTTATAGACGTATATAATGGTCCCACCGAGAAGTAGAGGCCGATATGCCAAGAATGTTGTAAAATACTGCATCCGAGATGATAGCCTGCCTTAGATTAGGATATATAACTCTATGGAAGTATATAATTTCCCAACTGAGACGTACGGGACGACACAAACGGGATTCTGTAAAATATTACCAGCGAGGGCCTAGATAGGTTAGGTTAGGTTGTAATACGTTATAGACGTATATGATGTTCCCACCGAGAAGTAGGGGCCGATACGGCAGGAATGTTGTAAAATACTACATCCGAGATGATAGCCTGCCTTAGGTTAGGATATATAACGCAATAGACGTATATAATATTCCAACCGCGATGTACGGGACGTCACGAACGGGATTCTGTAAAACATTACCAGCGAGGGGCTAGATGTGTTAGGTTAGGTTATATTACGTTATAGACGTGTATAATGTACCCACAGAGAAGTAGGGGCCGATACGGCAGGAATGTTGTAAAATACTACATCCGAGATAATAGCCTGCCTTAGGTTAGGATATATAACGCTATAGACGTATATAATATTCCAACCGCGATGTACGGGACGACACGAACGTGATTCTGTAAAACATTACCAGCGAGGGGCTAGATGTGTTAGTTTAGGTTGTGATACGTTATAGACGTATATAATGTTCCCACCGAGAAGTAGAGGCCGATATGACAAGAATGTTGTAAAATACTGCATCCGAGATGATAGCCTGCCTTAGGTTAGGATATATAACGCTATAGACGTATATAATTTCCCAACTGAGACGTACGAGACGACACAAACGGGATTCTGTAAAATATTACCAGCGAGGGGCCAGATGGGTTAGGTTAGGTTGTGATACGTTATAGACGTATATAATGTTCCACCGAGAAGTAGGGGCCGATACGGCAGGAATGCTGTAAAATACTACATCCGAGATGATAGCCTGCCTTAGGTTAGGATATATAACGCTATAGACGTATATAATATTCCAACCGAGAGGTGCGGGACGACAGGAACAGGATTCTGTAAAACATTACCAGCGAGGGGCTAGATGTGTTAGGTTAGGTTATATTAAGTTATAGACCTATATAATGTTCCCACCGAGAAGTAGGGGCCGATACGCCAGGAATGTTGTAAAATACTACATCCGAGATGATAGCCTGCCTTAGGTTAGGATATATAACGCTATAGACGTATATAATTTCCCAACTGAGACGTACGGGACGACACAAACGGGATTCTGTAAAATATTACCAGCGAGGGGCTAGATGGGTTAGGTTAGGTTGTGGTACGTTATAGACGTATATAATGTTCCCACCGAGAAGCAGGGGCCGATACGTCAGGAATGTTGTAAAATACTACATCCGAGATGATAGCCTGCCTTAGGTTAGGATATATAACGCAATAGACGTATATAATATTCCAACCGCGATGTACGGGACGTCACGAACGGGATTCTGTAAAACATTACCAGCGAGGGGCTAGATGTGTTAGGTTAGGTTATATTACGTTATAGACGTGTATAATGTACCCACAGAGAAGTAGGGGCCGATACGGCAGGAATGTTGTAAAATACTACATCCGAGATGATAGCCTGCCTTAGGTTAGGATATATAACGCTATAGACGTATATAATATTCCAACCGCGATGTACGGGACGACACGAACGTGATTCTGTAAAACATTACCAGCGAGGGGCTAGATGTGTTAGTTTAGGTTGTGATACGTTATAGACGTATATAATGGTCCCACCGAGAAGTAGAGGCCGATATGCCAAGAATGTTGTAAAATACTGCATCCGAGATGATAGCCTGCCTTAGGTTAGGATATATAACTCTATGGAAGTATATAATTTCCCAACTGAGACGTACGGGACGACACAAACGGGATTCTGTAAAATATTACCAGCGAGGGCCTAGATAGGTTAGGTTAGGTTGTAATACGTTATAGACGTATATGATGTTCCCACCGAGAAGTAGGGGCCGATACGGCAGGAATGTTGTAAAATACTACATCCGAGATGATAGCCTGCCTTAGGTTAGGATATATAACGCAATAGACGTATATAATATTCCAACCGCGATGTACGGGACGTCACGAACGGGATTCTGTAAAACATTACCAGCGAGGGGCTAGATGTGTTAGGTTAGGTTATATTAAGTTATAGACCTATATAATGTTCCCACCGAGAAGTAGGGGCCGATACGCCAGGAATGTTGTAAAATATTACATCCGAGATGATAGCCTGCCTTAGGTTAGGATATATAACGCTGTAGACGTAATAATATCCCAACCGAGATGTACGGGACGTCACGAACGGTATTCTGTGAAACATTACCAGCGAGGTTCTAGATGTGTAACGTTAGGTTGTATTACGTTATAGACGAATATAATGTTCCCACCGAGAAGTAGAGGCCGATACGCCAGGCATGTTGTAATATACTACATCCGAGATGTTAGCCTGCCTTAGGTTAGGATATATAACGCTATAGTCGTATATAATGTCCCAACCGAGACGTACGGGACGACACGAACGTGATTCTGTAAAACATTACCAGCGAGGGGCTAGATGTGTTAGTTTAGGTTGTGATACGCTATAGACGTATATAATGTTCCCACCGAGAAGTAGAGGCCGATATGCCAAGAATGTTGTAAAATACTGCATCCGAGATGATAGCCTGCCTTAGGTTAGGATACATAACTCTATAGACGTATATAATTTCCCAACTGAGACGTACGGGACGACACAAACGGGATTCTGTAAAATATTACCAGCGAGGGGCTAGATGGGTTAGGTTAGGTTGTGGTACGTTATAGACGTATATAATGTTCCCACCGAGAAGCAGGGGCCGATACGTCAGGAATGTTGTAAAATGCTACATACGAGATGATGGCCTGCCTTAGGGTAGGATAAATAACGCTATAGACATATATAATATTCCAACCGAGACGTACGTGACGACACGAACGGGATTCCGTAAAACATTACCAGCGAGGGGCTAGATGTGTTAGGTTAGGATATATTACGTTATAGACGTGTATAATGTACCCACAGAGAAGTAGGGGCCGATACGCCAGGAATGGCGTAAAATACTGCATCCGAGATGATAGCCTGCCTTAGGTTAGGATATATAACGCTGTAGACGTAATAATATCCCAACCGAGATGTACGGGACGTCACGAACGGTATTCTGTAAAACATTACCAGCGAGGTTCTAGATGTGTAACGTTAGGTTATATTACGTTATAGACGAATATAATGTTCCCACCGAGAAGTAGAGGCCGATACGCCAGGCATGTTGTAATATACTACATCCGAGATGTTAGCCTGCCTTAGGTTAGGATATATAACGCTATAGTCGTATATAATGTCCCAACCGAGACGTACGGGACGACACGAACGTGATTCTGTAAAACATTACCAGCGAGGGGCTAGATGTGTTAGTTTAGGTTGTGATACGTTATAGACGTATATAATGTTCCCACCGAGAAGTAGAGGCCGATATGCCAAGAATGTTGTAAAATACTGCATCCGAGATGATAGCCTGCCTTAGGTTAGGATATATAACTCTATAGACGTATATAATTTCCCAACTGAGACGTACGGGACGACACAAACGGGATTCTGTAAAATATTACCAGCGAGGGGCTAGATAGGTTAGGTTAGGTTGTAATACGTTATAGACGTATATAATGTTCCCACCGAGAAGTAGGGGCCGATACGGCAGGAATGTTGTAAAATACTACATCCGAGATGATAGCCTGCCTTAGGTTAGGATATATAACGCAATAGACGTATATAATATTCCAACCGCGATGTATGGGACGTCACGAACGGGATTCTGTAAAACATTACCAGCGAGGGGCTAGATGTGTTAGGTTAGGTTATATTAAGTTATAGACCTATATAATGTTCCCACCGAGAAGTAGGGGCCGATACGCCAGGAATGTTGTAAAATATTACATCCGAGATGATAGCCTGCCTTAGGATAGGATATATAACGCTGTAGACGTAATAATATCCCAACCGAGATGTACGGGACGTCACGAACGGTATTCTGTGAAACATTACCAGCGAGGTTCTAGATGTGTAACGTTAGGTTGTATTACGTTATAGACGAATATAATGTTCCCACCGAGAAGTAGAGGCCGATACGCCAGGCATGTTGTAATATACTACATCCGAGATGTTAGCCTGCCTTAGGTTAGGATATATAACGCTATAGTCGTATATAATGTCCCAACCGAGACGTACGGGACGACACGAACGTGATTCTGTAAAACATTACCAGCGAGGGGCTAGATGTGTTAGTTTAGGTTGTGATACGCTATAGACGTATATAATGTTCCCACCGAGAAGTAGAGGCCGATATGCCAAGAATGTTGTAAAATACTGCATCCGAGATGATAGCCTGCCTTAGGTTAGGATACATAACTCTATAGACGTATATAATTTCCCAACTGAGACGTACGGGACGACACAAACGGGATTCTGTAAAATATTACCAGCGAGGGGCTAGATGGGTTAGGTTAGGTTGTGGTACGTTATAGACGTATATAATGTTCCCACCGAGAAGCAGGGGCCGATACGTCAGGAATGTTGTAAAATACTACATCCGAGATGATAGCCTGCCTTAGGTTAGGATATATAACGCAATAGACGTATATAATATTCCAACCGCGATGTACGGGACGTCACGAACGGGATTCTGTAAAACATTACCAGCGAGGGGCTAGATGTGTTAGGTTAGGTTATATTACGTTATAGACGTGTATAATGTACCCACAGAGAAGTAGGGGCCGATACGGCAGGAATGTTGTAAAATACTACATCCGAGATGATAGCCTGCCTTAGGTTAGGATATATAACGCTATAGACGTATATAATATTCCAACCGCGATGTACGGGACGACACGAACGTGATTCTGTAAAACATTACCAGCGAGGGGCTAGATGTGTTAGTTTAGGTTGTGATACGTTATAGACGTATATAATGGTCCCACCGAGAAGTAGAGGCCGATATGCCAAGAATGTTGTAAAATACTGCATCCGAGATGATAGCCTGCCTTAGGTTAGGATATATAACTCTATGGAAGTATATAATTTCCCAACTGAGACGTACGGGACGACACAAACGGGATTCTGTAAAATATTACCAGCGAGGGCCTAGATAGGTTAGGTTAGGTTGTAATACGTTATAGACGTATATGATGTTCCCACCGAGAAGTAGGGGCCGATACGGCAGGAATGTTGTAAAATACTACATCCGAGATGATAGCCTGCCTTAGGTTAGGATATATAACGCAATAGACGTATATAATATTCCAACCGCGATGTACGGGACGTCACGAACGGGATTCTGTAAAACATTACCAGCGAGGGGCTAGATGTGTTAGGTTAGGTTATATTAAGTTATAGACCTATATAATGTTCCCACCGAGAAGTAGGGGCCGATACGCCAGGAATGTTGTAAAATATTACATCCGAGATGATAGCCTGCCTTAGGTTAGGATATATAACGCTGTAGACGTAATAATATCCCAACCGAGATGTACGGGACGTCACGAACGGTATTCTGTGAAACATTACCAGCGAGGTTCTAGATGTGTAACGTTAGGTTGTATTACGTTATAGACGAATATAATGTTCCCACCGAGAAGTAGAGGCCGATACGCCAGGCATGTTGTAATATACTACATCCGAGATGTTAGCCTGCCTTAGGTTAGGATATATAACGCTATAGTCGTATATAATGTCCCAACCGAGACGTACGGGACGACACGAACGTGATTCTGTAAAACATTACCAGCGAGGGGCTAGATGTGTTAGTTTAGGTTGTGATACGCTATAGACGTATATAATGTTCCCACCGAGAAGTAGAGGCCGATATGCCAAGAATGTTGTAAAATACTGCATCCGAGATGATAGCCTGCCTTAGGTTAGGATACATAACTCTATAGACGTATATAATTTCCCAACTGAGACGTACGGGACGACACAAACGGGATTCTGTAAAATATTACCAGCGAGGGGCTAGATGGGTTAGGTTAGGTTGTGGTACGTTATAGACGTATATAATGTTCCCACCGAGAAGCAGGGGCCGATACCTCAGGAATGTTGTAAAATGCTACATACGAGATGATGGCCTGCCTTAGGGTAGGATAAATAACGCTATAGACATATATAATATTCCAACCGAGACGTACGTGACGACACGAACGGGATTCCGTAAAACATTACCAGCGAGGGGCTAGATGTGTTAGGTTAGGATATATTACGTTATAGACGTGTATAATGTACCCACAGAGAAGTAGGGGCCGATACGCCAGGAATGGCGTAAAATACTGCATCCGAGATGATAGCCTGCCTTAGGTTAGGATATATAACGCTGTAGACGTAATAATATCCCAACCGAGATGTACGGGACGTCACGAACGGTATTCTGTAAAACATTACCAGCGAGGTTCTAGATGTGTAACGTTAGGTTATATTACGTTATAGACGAATATAATGTTCCCACCGAGAAGTAGAGGCCGATACGCCAGGCATGTTGTAATATACTACATCCGAGATGTTAGCCTGCCTTAGGTTAGGATATATAACGCTATAGTCGTATATAATGTCCCAACCGAGACGTACGGGACGACACGAACGTGATTCTGTAAAACATTACCAGCGAGGGGCTAGATGTGTTAGTTTAGGTTGTGATACGTTATAGACGTATATAATGTTCCCACCGAGAAGTAGAGGCCGATATGCCAAGAATGTTGTAAAATACTGCATCCGAGATGATAGCCTGCCTTAGGTTAGGATATATAACTCTATAGACGTATATAATTTCCCAACTGAGACGTACGGGACGACACAAACGGGATTCTGTAAAATATTACCAGCGAGGGGCTAGATAGGTTAGGTTAGGTTGTAATACGTTATAGACGTATATAATGTTCCCACCGAGAAGTAGGGGCCGATACGGCAGGAATGTTGTAAAATACTACATCCGAGATGATAGCCTGCCTTAGGTTAGGATATATAACGCAATAGACGTATATAATATTCCAACCGCGATGTATGGGACGTCACGAACGGGATTCTGTAAAACATTACCAGCGAGGGGCTAGATGTGTTAGGTTAGGTTATATTACGTTATAGACGTGTATAATGTACCCACAGAGAAGTAGGGGCCGATACGCCAGGAATGGCGTAAAATACTGCATCCGAGATGATAGCCTGCCTTAGGTTAGGATATATAACGCTGTAGACGTAATAATATCCCAACCGAGATGTACGGGACGTCACGAACGGTATTCTGTAAAACATTACCAGCGAGGTTCTAGATGTGTAACGTTAGGTTATATTACGTTATAGACGAATATAATGTTCCCACCGAGAAGTAGAGGCCGATACGCCAGGCATGTTGTAATATACTACATCCGAGATGTTAGCCTGCCTTAGGTTAGGATATATAACGCTATAGACGTATATAATATTCCAACCGCGATGTACGGGACGATACGAACGTGATTCTGTAAAACATTACCAGCGAGGGGCTAGATGTGTTAGTTTAGGTTGTGATACGTTGTAGACGTATATAATGTTCCCACCGAGAAGTAGAGGCCGATATGCCAAGAATGTTGTAAAATACTGCATCCGAGATGATAGCCTGCCTTAGGTTTGGATATATAACTCTATGGAAGTATATAATTTCCCAACTGAGACGTACGGGACGACACAAACGGGATTCTGTAAAATATTACCAGCGAGGGCCTAGATAGGTTAGGTTAGGTTGTAATACGTTATTGACGTATATAATGTTCCCACCGAGAAGTAGGGGCCGATACGGCAGGAATGTTGTAAAATACTACATCCGAGATGATAGCCTGCCTTAGGTTAGGATATATAACGCAATAGACGTATATAATATTCCAACCGCGATGTACGGGACGTCACGAACGGGATTCTGTAAAACATTACCAGCGAGGGGCGAGATGTGTTAGGTTAGGTTATATTACGTTATAGACGTGTATAATGTACCCACAGAGAAGTAGGGGCCGATACGCCAGGAATGGCGTAAAATACTGCATCCGAGATGTTAGCCTGCCTTAGGTTGGGATATATAACGCTGTAGACGTAATAATATCCCAACCGAGATGTACGGGACGTCACGAACGGTATTCTGTAAAACATTACCAGCGAGGTTCTAGATGTGTAACGTTAGGTTGTATTACGTTATAGACGAATATAATGTTCCCACCGAGAAGTAGAGGCCGATACGCCAGGCATGTTGTAATATACTACATCCGAGATGTTAGCCTGCCTTAGGTTAGGATATATAACGCTATAGTCGTATATAATGTCCCAACCGAGACGTACGGGACGACACGAACGTGATTCTGTAAAACATTACCAGCGAGGGGCTAGATGTGTTAGTTTAGGTTGTGATACGTTATAGACGTATATAATGTTCCCACCGAGAAGTAGAAGCCGATATGCCAAGGATGTTGTAAAATACTGCATCCGACATGATAGCCTGCCTTAGGTTAGGATACATAACTCTATAGACGTATATAATTTCCCAACTGAGACGTACGGGACGACACAAACGGGATTCTGTAAAATATTACCAGCGAGGGGCTAGATGGGTTAGGTTAGGTTGTGGTACGTTATAGACGTATATAATGTTCCCACCGAGAAGCAGGGGCCGATACGTCAGGAATGTTGTAAAATGCTACATACGAGATGATGGCCTGCCTTAGGGTAGGATAAATAACGCTATAGACATATATAATATTCCAACCGAGACGTACGTGACGACACGAACGGGATTCCGTAAAACATTACCAGCGAGGGGCTAGATGTGTTAGGTTAGGATATATTACGTTATAGACGTGTATAATGTACCCACAGAGAAGTAGGGGCCGATACGCCAGGAATGGCGTAAAATACTGCATCCGAGATGTTAGCCTGCCTTAGGTTAGGATATATAACGCTGTAGACGTAATAATATCCCAACCGAGATGTACGGGACGTCACGAACGGTATTCTGTAAAACATTACCAGCGAGGTTCTAGATGTGTAACGTTAGGTTATATTACGTTATAGACGAATATAATGTTCCCACCGAGAAGTAGAGGCCGATACGCCAGGCATGTTGTAATATACTACATCCGAGATGTTAGCCTGCCTTAGGTTAGGATATATAACGCTATAGTCGTATATAATGTCCCAACCGAGACGTACGGGACGACACGAACGTGATTCTGTAAAACATTACCAGCGAGGGGCTAGATGTGTTAGTTTAGGTTGTGATACGTTATAGACGTATATAATGTTCCCACCGAGAAGTAGAGGCCGATATGCCAAGAATGTTGTAAAATACTGCATCCGAGATGATAGCCTGCCTTAGGTTAGGATACATAACTCTATAGACGGATATAAATTCCCAACTGAGACGTACGGGACGACACAAACGGGATTCTGTAAAATATTACCAGCGAGGGGCTAGATGGGTTAGGTTAGGTTCTGGTACGTTATAGACGTATATAATGTTCCCACCGAGAAGCAGGAGCCGATACGTCAGGAATGTTGTAAAATGCTACATACGAGATGATGGCCTGCCTTAGGTTAGGATATATAACGCTATAGACATATATAATATTCCAACCGAGCCGTACGTGACGACACGAACGGGATTCTGTAAAACATTACCAGCGAGGTTCTAGATGTGTAACGTTAGGTTATATTACGTTATAGACGAATATAATGTTCCCACCGAGAAGTAGAGGCCGATACGCCAGGCATGTTGTAATATACTACATCCGAGATGTTAGCCTGCCTTAGGTTAGGATATATAACGCTATAGACGTATATAATATTCCAACCGCGATGTACGGGACGATACGAACGTGATTCTGTAAAACATTACCAGCGAGGGGCTAGATGTGTTAGTTTAGGTTGTGATACGTTGTAGACGTATATAATGTTCCCACCGAGAAGTAGAGGCCGATATGCCAAGAATGTTGTAAAATACTGCATCCGAGATGATAGCCTGCCTTAGGTTTGGATATATAACTCTATGGAAGTATATAATTTCCCAACTGAGACGTACGGGACGACACAAACGGGATTCTGTAAAATATTACCAGCGAGGGCCTAGATAGGTTAGGTTAGGTTGTAATACGTTATTGACGTATATAATGTTCCCACCGAGAAGTAGGGGCCGATACGGCAGGAATGTTGTAAAATACTACATCCGAGATGATAGCCTGCCTTAGGTTAGGATATATAACGCAATAGACGTATATAATATTCCAACCGCGATGTACGGGACGTCACGAACGGGATTCTGTAAAACATTACCAGCGAGGGGCGAGATGTGTTAGGTTAGGTTATATTACGTTATAGACCTGTATAATGTACCCACAGAGAAGTAGGGGCCGATACGCCAGGAATGGCGTAAAATACTGCATCCGAGATGTTTGTTAGCCTGCCTTAGGTTGGGATATATAACGCTGTAGACGTAATAATATCCCAACCGAGATGTACGGGACGTCACGAACGGTATTCTGTAAAACATTACCAGCGAGGTTCTAGATGTGTAACGTTAGGTTGTATTACGTTATAGACGAATATAATGTTCCCACCGAGAAGTAGAGGCCGATACGCCAGGCATGTTGTAATATACTACATCCGAGATGTTAGCCTGCCTTAGGTTAGGATATATAACGCTATAGTCGTATATAATGTCCCAACCGAGACGTACGGGACGACACGAACGTGATTCTGTAAAACATTACCAGCGAGGGGCTAGATGTGTTAGTTTAGGTTGTGATACGTTATAGACGTATATAATGTTCCCACCGAGAAGTAGAGGCCGATATGCCAAGGATGTTGTAAAATACTGCATCCGACATGATAGCCTGCCTTGGGTTAGGATACATAACTCTATAGACGTATATAATTTCCCAACTGAGACGTACGGGACGACACAAACGGGATTCTGTAAAATATTACCAGCGAGGGGCTAGATGGGTTAGGTTAGGTTGTGGTACGCTATAGACGTATATAATGTTCCCACCGAGAAGCAGGGGCCGATACGTCAGGAATGTTGTAAAATGCTACATACGAGATGATGGCCTGCCTTAGGGTAGGATAAATAACGCTATAGACATATATAATATTCCAACCGAGACGTACGTGACGACACGAACGGGATTCCGTAAAACATTACCAGCGAGGGGCTAGATGTGTTAGGTTAGGATATATTACGTTATAGACGTGTATAATGTACCCACAGAGAAGCAGGAGCCGATACGTCAGGAATGTTGTAAAATGCTACATACGAGATGATGGCCTGCCTTAGGTTAGGATATATAACGCTATAGACATATATAATATTCCAACCGAGCCGTACGTGACGACACGAACGGGATTCTGTAAAACATTACCAGCGAGGGGCTAGATGTGTTAGGTTAGGATATATTACGTTATAGACGTGTATAATGTACCCACAGAGAAGTAGGGGCCGATACGCCAGGAATGGCGTAAAATACTGCATCCGAGATGTTAGCCTGCCTTAGGTTAGGATATATAACGCTATAGTCGTATATAATGTCCCAACCGAGACGTACGGGACGACACGAACGTGATTCTGTAAAACATTACCAGCGAGGGGCTAGGTGGGTTAGGTTTGGTTGTGATACGTTATAGACGTATATAATGTTCCCACCGTGAAGTAGAGGCCGATATGCCAAGAACGTTGTAAAATACTGCATCCGAGATGATAGCCTGCCTTAGGTTAGGATATATAACGTTATAGACGTATATAATATCCCAACCGAGATGTACGGGCCGTCACGAACGGTATTCTGTAAAACATTACCAGCGAGGTTCTAGATGAGTTAGGTTAGGTTGTGATACGTTATAGACGTATATAATGTTCCCACCGAAAAGTAGGGGCCGATACGGCAGGAATGCTGTAAAATACTACATCCGAGATGATAGCCTGCCTTAGGTTAGGATATATAACGCTATAGACGTATATAATATTCCAACCGAAAGGTACGGGACGACAGGAACGGGATTCTGTAAAACATTACCTACGAGGGGCTACATGTGTTAGGTTAGGTTATATTAAGTTATAGACCTATATAATGTTCCCACCGAGAAATAGGGGCCGATACGCCAGGAATGTTGTAAAATACTACATCCGAGACGATAGCCTGCCTTAGGTTAAGATATATAACGCTATAGACGTATATAATATCCCAACCGAGATGTAAGGGACGTCACGAACGGTATTCTGTAAAACATTACCAGCGAGGTTCTAGATGTGTTAAGTTAGGTTATATTACGTCATAGGCGAATATAATGTTCCCACCGAGAAGTTGAGGCCGATACGCCAGGCATGATGTAAAATACTACATCCGGGATGTTAGTCTGCCTTAGGTTAGGATATATAACGCTATAGTCGCATATAATGTCCCAACCGAGATGTACGGGACGACACGAACGTGATTCTGTAAAACATTACCAGCGAGGGGCTAGATGTGTTAGTTTAGGTTGTGATATGTTATAGACGTATGTAATGTTCCCAATGAGAAGTAGGGGCCGATATGCCAAGAATGTTGTAAAATACTGCATTCGAGATGATAGCCTGCCTTAGGTTAGGATATATAACGCTGTAGACGTAATAATATCCCAACCGAGATGTACGGGACGTCACGAACGGTATTCTGTAAAACATTACCAGCGAGGTTCTAGATGTGTAACGTTAGGTTATATTACGTTATAGACGAATATAATGTTCCCACCGAGAAGTAGAGGCCGATACGCCAGGCATGTTGTAATATACTACATCCGAGATGTTAGCCTGCCTTAGGTTAGGATATATAACGCTATAGTCGTATATAATGTCCCAACCGAGACGTACGGGACGACACGAACGTGATTCTGTAAAACATTACCAGCGAGGGGCTAGATGTGTTAGTTTAGGTTGTGATACGTTATAGACGTATATAATGTTCCCACCGAGAAGTAGAGGCCGATATGCCAAGAATGTTGTAAAATACTGCATCCGAGATGATAGCCTGCCTTAGGTTTGGATATATAACTCTATGGAAGTATATAATTTCCCAACTGAGACGTACGGGACGACACAAACGGGATTCTGTAAAATATTACCAGCGAGGGCCTAGATAGGTTAGGTTAGGTTGTAATACGTTATTGACGTATATAATGTTCCCACCGAGAAGTAGGGGCCGATACGGCAGGAATGTTGTAAAATACTACATCCGAGATGATAGCCTGCCTTAGGTTAGGATATATAACGCAATAGACGTATATAATATTCCAACCGCGATGTACGGGACGTCACGAACGGGATTCTGTAAAACATTACCAGCGAGGGGCGAGATGTGTTAGGTTAGGTTATATTACGTTATAGACGTGTATAATGTACCCACAGAGAAGTAGGGGCCGATACGCCAGGAATGGCGTAAAATACTGCATCCGAGATGTTAGCCTGCCTTAGGTTGGGATATATAACGCTGTAGACGTAATAATATCCCAACCGAGATGTACGGGACGTCACGAACGGTATTCTGTAAAACATTACCAGCGAGGTTCTAGATGTGTAACGTTAGGTTGTATTACGTTATAGACGAATATAATGTTCCCACCGAGAAGTAGAGGCCGATACGCCAGGCATGTTGTAATATACTACATCCGAGATGTTAGCCTGCCTTAGGTTAGGATATATAACGCTATAGTCGTATATAATGTCCCAACCGAGACGTACGGGACGACACGAACGTGATTCTGTAAAACATTACCAGCGAGGGGCTAGATGTGTTAGTTTAGGTTGTGATACGTTATAGACGTATATAATGTTCCCACCGAGAAGTAGAAGCCGATATGCCAAGGATGTTGTAAAATACTGCATCCGACATGATAGCCTGCCTTAGGTTAGGATACATAACTCTATAGACGTATATAATTTCCCAACTGAGACGTACGGGACGACACAAACGGGATTCTGTAAAATATTACCAGCGAGGGGCTAGATGGGTTAGGTTAGGTTGTGGTACGTTATAGACGTATATAATGTTCCCACCGAGAAGCAGGGGCCGATACGTCAGGAATGTTGTAAAATGCTACATACGAGATGATGGCCTGCCTTAGGGTAGGATAAATAACGCTATAGACATATATAATATTCCAACCGAGACGTACGTGACGACACGAACGGGATTCCGTAAAACATTACCAGCGAGGGGCTAGATGTGTTAGGTTAGGATATATTACGTTATAGACGTGTATAATGTACCCACAGAGAAGTAGGGGCCGATACGCCAGGAATGGCGTAAAATACTGCATCCGAGATGCTAGCCTGCCTTAGGTTAGGATATATAACGCTGTAGACGTAATAATATCCCAACCGAGATGTACGGGACGTCACGAACGGTATTCTGTAAAACATTACCAGCGAGGTTCTAGATGTGTAACGTTAGGTTATATTACGTTATAGACGAATATAATGTTCCCACCGAGAAGTAGAGGCCGATACGCCAGGCATGTTGTAATATACTACATCCGAGATGTTAGCCTGCCTTAGGTTAGGATATATAACGCTATAGTCGTATATAATGTCCCAACCGAGACGTACGGGACGACACGAACGTGATTCTGTAAAACATTACCAGCGAGGGGCTAGATGTGTTAGTTTAGGTTGTGATACGTTATAGACGTATATAATGTTCCCACCGAGAAGTAGAGGCCGATATGCCAAGAATGTTGTAAAATACTGCATCCGAGATGATAGCCTGCCTTAGGTTAGGATACATAACTCTATAGACGGATATAAATTCCCAACTGAGACGTACGGGACGACACAAACGGGATTCTGTAAAATATTACCAGCGAGGGGCTAGATGCGTTAGGTTAGGTTCTGGTACGTTATAGACGTATATAATGTTCCCACCGAGAAGCAGGAGCCGATACGTCAGGAATGTTGTAAAATGCTACATACGAGATGATGGCCTGCCTTAGGTTAGGATATATAACGCTATAGACATATATAATATTCCAACCGAGCCGTACGTGACGACACGAACGGGATTCTGTAAAACATTACCAGCGAGGTGCTAGATGTGTTAGGTTAGGATATATTACGTTATAGACGTGTATAATGTACCCACAGAGAAGTAGGGGCCGATACGCCAGGAATGGCGTAAAATACTGCATCCGAGATGTTAGCCTGCCTTAGGTTAGGATATATAACGCTATAGTCGTATATAATGTCCCAACCGAGACGTACGGGACGACACGAACGTGATTCTGTAAAACATTACCAGCGAGGGGCTAGGTGGGTTAGGTTTGGTTGTGATACGTTATAGACGTATATAATGTTCCCACCGTGAAGTAGAGGCCGATATGCCAAGAATGTTGTAAAATACTGCATCCGAGATGATAGCCTGCCTTAGGTTGGGATATATAACGCTATAGACGTATATAATATCCCAACCGAGATGTACGGGCCGTCACGAACGGTATTCTGTAAAACATTACCAGCGAGGTTCTAGATGTGTAACGTTAGGTTATATTACGTTATAGACGAATATAATGTTCCCACCGAGAAGTAGAGGCCGATACGCCAGGCATGTTGTAATATACTACATCCGAGATGTTAGCCTGCCTTAGGTTAGGATATATAACGCTATAGACGTATATAATATTCCAACCGCGATGTACGGGACGATACGAACGTGATTCTGTAAAACATTACCAGCGAGGGGCTAGATGTGTTAGTTTAGGTTGTGATACGTTGTAGACGTATATAATGTTCCCACCGAGAAGTAGAGGCCGATATGCCAAGAATGTTGTAAAATACTGCATCCGAGATGATAGCCTGCCTTAGGTTTGGATATATAACTCTATGGAAGTATATAATTTCCCAACTGAGACGTACGGGACGACACAAACGGGATTCTGTAAAATATTACCAGCGAGGGCCTAGATAGGTTAGGTTAGGTTGTAATACGTTATTGACGTATATAATGTTCCCACCGAGAAGTAGGGGCCGATACGGCAGGAATGTTGTAAAATACTACATCCGAGATGATAGCCTGCCTTAGGTTAGGATATATAACGCAATAGACGTATATAATATTCCAACCGCGATGTACGGGACGTCACGAACGGGATTCTGTAAAACATTACCAGCGAGGGGCGAGATGTGTTAGGTTAGGTTATATTACGTTATAGACCTGTATAATGTACCCACAGAGAAGTAGGGGCCGATACGCCAGGAATGGCGTAAAATACTGCATCCGAGATGTTTGTTAGCCTGCCTTAGGTTGGGATATATAACGCTGTAGACGTAATAATATCCCAACCGAGATGTACGGGACGTCACGAACGGTATTCTGTAAAACATTACCAGCGAGGTTCTAGATGTGTAACGTTAGGTTGTATTACGTTATAGACGAATATAATGTTCCCACCGAGAAGTAGAGGCCGATACGCCAGGCATGTTGTAATATACTACATCCGAGATGTTAGCCTGCCTTAGGTTAGGATATATAACGCTATACTCGCATATAATGTCCCAACCGAGATGTACGGGACGACACGAACGTGATTCTGTAAAATATTACCAGCGTGGGGCTAGATGGGTTAGGTTAGGTTGTGATACGTTATAGACGTATATAATGTTCCCACCGAGAAGCAGGGGCCGATACGTCAGGAATGTTGTAAAATGCTACATACGAGATGATGGCCTGCCTTAGGGTAGGATAAATAACGCTATAGACATATATAATATTCCAACCGAGACGTACGTGACGACACGAACGGGATTCCGTAAAACATTACCAGCGAGGGGCTAGATGTGTTAGGTTAGGATATATTACGTTATAGACGTGTATAATGTACCCACAGAGAAGCAGGAGCCGATACGTCAGGAATGTTGTAAAATGCTACATACGAGATGATGGCCTGCCTTAGGTTAGGATATATAACGCTATAGACATATATAATATTCCAACCGAGCCGTACGTGACGACACGAACGGGATTCTGTAAAACATTACCAGCGAGGGGCTAGATGTGTTAGGTTAGGATATATTACGTTATAGACGTGTATAATGTACCCACAGAGAAGTAGGGGCCGATACGCCAGGAATGGCGTAAAATACTGCATCCGAGATGTTAGCCTGCCTTAGGTTAGGATATATAACGCTATAGTCGTATATAATGTCCCAACCGAGACGTACGGGACGACACGAACGTGATTCTGTAAAACATTACCAGCGAGGGGCTAGGTGGGTTAGGTTTGGTTGTGATACGTTATAGACGTATATAATGTTCCCACCGTGAAGTAGAGGCCGATATGCCAAGAACGTTGTAAAATACTGCATCCGAGATGATAGCCTGCCTTAGGTTAGGATATATAACGCTATAGACGTATATAATATTCCAACCGAAAGGTACGGGACGACAGGAACGGGATTCTGTAAAACATTACCTACGAGGGGCTACATGTGTTAGGTTAGGTTATATTAAGTTATAGACCTATATAATGTTCCCACCGAGAAATAGGGGCCGATACGCCAGGAATGTTGTAAAATACTACATCCGAGACGATAGCCTGCCTTAGGTTAAGATATATAACGCTATAGACGTATATAATATCCCAACCGAGATGTAAGGGACGTCACGAACGGTATTCTGTAAAACATTACCAGCGAGGTTCTAGATGTGTTAAGTTAGGTTATATTACGTCATAGGCGAATATAATGTTCCCACCGAGAAGTTGAGGCCGATACGCCAGGCATGATGTAAAATACTACATCCGGGATGTTAGTCTGCCTTAGGTTAGGATATATAACGCTATAGTCGCATATAATGTCCCAACCGAGATGTACGGGACGACACGAACGTGATTCTGTAAAACATTACCAGCGAGGGGCTAGATGTGTTAGTTTAGGTTGTGATATGTTATAGACGTATGTAATGTTCCCAATGAGAAGTAGGGGCCGATATGCCAAGAATGTTGTAAAATACTGCATTCGAGATGATAGCCTGCCTTAGGTTAGGATATATAACGCTATACTCGCATATAATGTCCCAACCGAGATGTACGGGACGACACGAACGTGATTCTGTAAAATATTACCAGCGTGGGGCTAGATGGGTTAGGTTAGGTTGTGATACGTTATAGACGTATATAATGTTCCCACCGAGAAGCAGGGGCCGATATGCCAGGAATGTTGTAAAATTCTGCATCCGAGATGAGAGCCTGCCTTAGGTTAGGATATATAACGCTATAGACGTATATAATATTCCAACCGAGAGGTACGGGACGACAGGAACGGGATTCTGTAAAACATTACCAGCGAGGGGCTAGATGTGTTAGGTTAGGTTATATTAAGTTATAGACCTATATAATGTTCCCACCGAGAAGTAGGGGCCGATACGGCAGGAATGCTGTAAAATACTACATCCGAGATGATAGCCTGCCTTACGTTACGATATATATCGCTGTAGACGATTATAATGTCCCATCCGAGACGTACGGGCGACAGGAACGGGATTCTGTAAAACATTACAAGCGAGGGGCTAGATGGGTTAGGTTAGGTTGTGGTACGTTATAGACGTATATAATGTTCCCACCGAGAAGCAGGGGCCGATACGTCAGGAATGTTGTAAAATGCTACATACGAGATGATGGCCTGCCTTAGGGTAGGATAAATAACGCTATAGACGTATATAATATTCCAACCAAGACGTACGTGATGACACGAACGGGATTCTGTAAAACATTACCTGCGAGGGGCTAGATGTGTTAGGTTTGGTTGTGATACGTTATAGACGTATATAATGTTCCCACCGAGAAGCAGGGGCCGATACGTCAGGAATGTTGTAAAATCCTGCATCCGAGATGATAGCCTGCCTTAGGGTAGGATAAATAACGCTATAGACGTATATAATATTCCAACCGAGACGTACGTGACGACACGAACGGGATTCTGTAAAACATTACCAGCGAGGGGCTAGATGTGTTAGGTTAGGATATATTACGTTATAGACGTGTATAATGTACCCACAGAGAAGTAGGGGCCGATACGCCAGGAATGGCGTAAAATACTGCATCCGAGATGTTAGCCTGCCTTAGGTTAGGATATATAACGCTGTAGACGTAATAATATCCCAACCGAGATGTACGGGACGTCACGAACGGTATTCTGTATAACATTACCAGCGAGGGGCTAGATGTGTTAGGTTAGGTTATATTAAGTTATAGACCTATATAATGATCCCACCGAGAAGTAGGGGCCGATACGCCAGGAATGTTGTAAAATACTACATCCGAGATGATAGCCTGCCTTAGGTTAGGATATATAACGCTATAGACGTATATAATATCCCAACCTAGATGTACGGGACGTCACGAACGGTATTCTGTAAAACATTACCAGCGAGGTTCTAGATGTGTTAGGTTAGGTTATATTACGTTATAGACGTATGTAATGTTCCCAATGAGAAGTAGGGGCCGATACGCCAGGCATGATGTAAAATACTACATCCGAAATGTTAGCCTGCCTTAGGTTAGGATATATAACGCTATAGACGTATATAATTTCCCAACTGAGACGTACGAGACGACACAAACGGGATTCTGTAAAATATTACCAGCGAGGGGCTAGATGGGTTAGGTTAGGTTGTGGTACGCTATAGACGTATATAATGTTCCCACCGAGAAGCAGGGGCCGATACGTCAGGAATGTTGTAAAATGCTACATACGAGATGATGGCCTGCCTTAGGGTAGGATAAATAACGCTATAGACATATATAATATTCCAACCGAGACGTACGTGACGACACGAACGGGATTCCGTAAAACATTACCAGCGAGGGGCTAGATGTGTTAGGTTAGGATATATTACGTTATAGACGTGTATAATGTACCCACCGAGAAGTAGGGGCCGATACGTCAGGAATGTTGTAAAATACTACATCCGAGATGATAGCCTGCCTTAGGTTAGGATAAATAACGCTATAGACGTATATAATATCCCAACCGAGACATACGGGACGACACGAACGGGATTCTGTAAAATATTACCAGCGAGGGTCTAGATGGATTAGGTTAGGTTATGTTACGTTATAGACGTGTATAATGTTCCCACCGTGAAGTAGGGGCCAATACGCCAGGAATGGCGTAAAATATTTCATCCGAGATATTAGCCTGCCTTACGTTAGGATATATATCGCTGTAGACGATTATAATGTCCCATCCGAGACGTACGGGACGACAGGAACGGGATTCTGTAAAACATTACCAGCGAGGGGCTAGATGGGTTAGGTTACGTTGTGGTACGTTATAGACGTATATAATGTTCCCACCGAGAAGCAGGGGCCGATACGTCAGGAATGTTGTAAAATGCTACATACGAGATGATGGCCTGCCTTAGGGTAGGATAAATAACGCTATAGACGTATATAATATTCCAACCAAGACGTACGTGATGACACGAACGGGATTCTGTAAAACATTACCAGCGAGGGGCTAGATGTGTTAGGTTAGGATATATTACGTTATAGACGTGTATAATGTACCCACAGAGAAGTAGGGGCCGATACGCCAGGAATGGCGTAAAATACTGCATCCGAGATGTTAGCCTGCCTTAGGTTAGGATATATAACGCTGTAGACGTATATAATGTCCCAACCGAGACGTACGGGACGACACGAACGGGATTCTGTAAAACATTACCAGCGAGGGGCTAGATGTGTTAGGTTAGGTTATGTTACGTTATAGAGCTATATAATGTTCCCACCGAGAGGTATGGGCCGATACGCCAGGAATGTTGTAAAATACTGCAACCGAGATGATAGCCTGCCTTAGGTTGGGATATATAACGCTATAGACGTAATAATATCCCAACCGAGATGTACGGGACGTCACGAACGGTATTCTGTAAAACATTACCAGCGAGGTTCTAGATGTGTTAGGTTAGGTTATATTACGTTATAGACGTATATAATGTTCCCACCGAGATGTAGCGGCCGATATGCCAAGAATGTTGTAAAATACTGCATCCGAGATGATAGCCTGCCTTAGGTTAGGATATATAACGCTATAGACGTATATAATTTCCCAACTGAGACGTACGAGACGACACAAACGGGATTCTGTAAAATATTACCAGCGTGGGGCTAGATGGGTTAGGTTTGGTTGTGATACGTTATAGACGTATATAATGTTCCCACCGTGAAGTAGGGGCCGATACGCCAGGAATGGCGTAAAATACTTCATCCGAGATATTAGCCTGCCTTACGTTAGGACATATATCGCTGTAGACGATTATAATGTCCCATCCGAAACGTAAGGGGCGACAGGAACGGGATTCTGTAAAACATTACCAGCGAGGGGCTAGATGGGTTAGGTTAGGTTGTGGTACGTTATAGACGTATATAATGTTCCCACCGAGAAGTAGGGGCCGATATGCCAGGAATGTTGCAAAATACTGCATCCGAGATGATAGTCTGCCTTAGGGTAGGATATATAACGCTATAGACGTATATAATATCCCAACCGAGACGTACGGGACGACACGAACGGGATTCTGTAAAATATTACCAGCGAGGTTCTAGATGTGTAACGTTAGGTTATATTACGTTATAGACGAATATAATGTTCCCACCGAGAAGTAGAGGCCGATACGCCAGGCATGTTGTAATATACTACATCCGAGATGTTAGCCTGCCTTAGATTAGGATATATAACGCTATAGTCGTATATAATGTCCCAACCGAGACGTACGGGACGACACGAACGTGATTCTGTCAAACATTACCAGCGAGGGGCTAGATGTGTTAGTTTAGGTTGTGATACGTTATAGACGTATATAATGTTCCCACCGAGAAGTAGAGGCCGATATGCCAAGAATGTTGTAAAATACTGCATCCGAGATGATAGCCTGCCTTAGGTTAGGATATATAACTCTATAGAAGTATATAATTTCCCAACTGAGACGTACGGGACGACACAAACGGGATTCTGTAAAATATTACCAGCGAGGGGCTAGATAGGTTAGGTTAGGTTGTAATACGTTATAGACGTGTATAATGTTCCCACCGAGAAGTAGGGGCCGATACGGCAGGAATGTTGTAAAATACTACATCCGAGATGATAGCCTGCCTTAGGTTAGGTTATATAACGCAATAGACGTATATAATATTCCAACCGCGATGTACGGGACGTCACGAACGGGATTCTGTAAAACATTACCAGCGAGGGGCTAGATGTGTTAGGTAAGGTTATATTACGTTATAGACGTGTATAATGTACCCACAGAGAAGTAGGGGCCGATACGGCAGGAATGTTGTAAAATACTACATCCGAGATGATAGCCTGCCTTAGGTTAGGATATATAACGCTATAGACGTATATAATATTCCAACCGCGATGTACGGGACGTCACGAACGGGATTCTGTAAAACATTACCAGCGAGGGGCTAGATGTGTTAGGTTAGGTTATATTAAGTTATAGACCTATATAATGTTCCCACCGAGAAGTAGGGGCCGATACGCCAGGAATGTTGTAAAATACTACATCCGAGATGATAGCCTGCCTTAGGTTAGGATATATAACGCTATAGACGTATATAATATCCCAACCGAGATGTACGGGACGTCACGAACGGTATTCTGTAAAACATTACCAGCGAGGTTCTAGATGTGTTAGGTTAGGTTATATTACGTTATAGACGAATATAATGTTCCCACCGAGAAGTAGAGGCCGATACGCCAGGCATGTTGTAATATACTACATCCGAGATGTTAGCCTGCCTTACGTTAGGATATATAGCGCTGTAAACGTATATAATGTCCCAACCGAGACGTACGGGACGACACGAACTGGATTCTGTAAAACATTACCAGCGAAGGGCTAGATGTGTTAGGTTAGATTATATTACGTTATAGACGCATATAATGTTCCCACCGAGAAGTAGAGGCCGATATGCCAAGAATGTTGTAAAATACTGCATCCGAGATGATAGCCTGCCTTAGGTTAGGATATACAACGCTATAGACGTATATAATTTCCCAACTGAGACGTACGAGACGACACGAACGGGATTCTGTAAAACATTGCCAGCGAGGGGCTAGATGGGTTAGGCTAGATTATATTACGTTATAGATGTATATAATGTTCCCACCGAGAAGTAGAGGCCGATCCTACAGAAATGTTGTAAAATACTATATCCGAGAAGTTAGCCTGCCTTAGGTTAGTATATATATCGCTGTAGACGTTTATAATGTCTCATCCGAGACGTACGGGACGACAGGGACGGGATTCTGTAAAACATTACCAGCGAGGAGCTAGATGTGTTAGGTTAGGTTATATTACGTTATAGACCTATATAATGTTCCCACGTTGAAGTAGGGGCCCATACGCCAGGAATGGCGTAAAATACTTCATCCGAGATGTTAGCCTGCCTTAGGTTCGGATATATAACGCTGTAGACGTATATAATGTCCCACCCGAGACGTACGGGACGACACGAACGGGATTCTGTAAAACATTGCCAGCGAGGGGCTAGATGGGATAGGTTAGGTTGTGATACGTTATAGACGTGTATAATGTTCCTACCGTGAAGTAGGGGCCGATACGCCAGGAATGGCGTAAAATGCTTCATCCGAGATGTTAGCCTGCCTTACGTTAGGATATATATCGCTGTAGACGATTATAGTGTCCCATCCGAGACGTACGGGACCACAGGAACGGGATTCTGTAAAACATTACCAGCGAGGGGCTAGATGGGTTAGGTTAGGTTGTGATACGTTATAGACGTATATAATGTTCCCACCGAGAAGTAGGGGCCGATATGCCAGGAATGTTGCAAAATACTGCATCCGAGATGATAGTCTGCCTTAGGGTAGGATATATAACGCTATAGACGTATATAATATCCCAACCGAGACGTACGGGACGACACGAACGGGATTCTGTAAAATATTACCAGCGAGGGGCTAGATGTGTTAGGTTAGGTTATATTACGTTATAGACGTGTATAATGTACCCACAGAGAAGTAGGGGCCGATACGGCAGGAATGTTGTAAAATACTACATCCGAGATGATAGCCTGCCTTAGGTTAGGATATATAACGCTATAGACGTATATAATATTCCAACCGCGATGTACGGGACGTCACGAACGGGATTCTGTAAAACATTACCAGCGAGGGGCTAGATGTGTTAGGTTAGGTTATATTAAGTTATAGACCTATATAATGTTCCCACCGAGAAGTAGGGGCCGATACGCCAGGAATGTTGTAAAATACTACATCCGAGATGATAGCCTGCCTTAGGTTAGGATATATAACGCTATAGACGTATATAATATCCCAACCGAGATGTACGGGACGTCACGAACGGTATTCTGTAAAACATTACCAGCGAGGTTCTAGATGTGTTAGGTTAGGTTATATTACGTTATAGACGAATATAATGTTCCCACCGAGAAGTAGAGGCCGATACGCCAGGCATGTTGTAATATACTACATCCGAGATGTTAGCCTGCCTTACGTTAGGATATATAGCGCTGTAAACGTATATAATGTCCCAACCGAGACGTACGGGACGACACGAACTGGATTCTGTAAAACATTACCAGCGAAGGGCTAGATGTGTTAGGTTAGATTATATTACGTTATAGACGCATATAATGTTCCCACCGAGAAGTAGAGGCCGATATGCCAAGAATGTTGTAAAATACTGCATCCGAGATGATAGCCTGCCTTAGGTTAGGATATACAACGCTATAGACGTATATAATTTCCCAACTGAGACGTACGAGACGACACGAACGGGATTCTGTAAAACATTGCCAGCGAGGGGCTAGATGGGTTAGGCTAGATTATATTACGTTATAGATGTATATAATGTTCCCACCGAGAAGTAGAGGCCGATCCTACAGAAATGTTGTAAAATACTATATCCGAGAAGTTAGCCTGCCTTAGGTTAGTATATATATCGCTGTAGACGTTTATAATGTCTCATCCGAGACGTACGGGACGACAGGGACGGGATTCTGTAAAACATTACCAGCGAGGAGCTAGATGTGTTAGGTTAGGTTATATTACGTTATAGACCTATATAATGTTCCCACGTTGAAGTAGGGGCCCATACGCCAGGAATGGCGTAAAATACTTCATCCGAGATGTTAGCCTGCCTTAGGTTCGGATATATAACGCTGTAGACGTATATAATGTCCCACCCGAGACGTACGGGACGACACGAACGGGATTCTGTAAAACATTGCCAGCGAGGGGCTAGATGGGATAGGTTAGGTTGTGATACGTTATAGACGTGTATAATGTTCCTACCGTGAAGTAGGGGCCGATACGCCAGGAATGGCGTAAAATGCTTCATCCGAGATGTTAGCCTGCCTTACGTTAGGATATATATCGCTGTAGACGATTATAGTGTCCCATCCGAGACGTACGGGACCACAGGAACGGGATTCTGTAAAACATTACCAGCGAGGGGCTAGATGGGTTAGGTTAGGTTGTGATACGTTATAGACGTATATAATGTTCCCACCGAGAAGTAGGGGCCGATATGCCAGGAATGTTGCAAAATACTGCATCCGAGATGATAGTCTGCCTTAGGGTAGGATATATAACGCTATAGACGTATATAATATCCCAACCGAGACGTACGGGACGACACGAACGGGATTCTGTAAAATATTACCAGCGAGGGGCTAGATGGGTTAGGTTAGGTTGTGATACGTTATAGACGTGTATAATGTTCCCACCGTGAAGTAGGGGCCGATACGCCAGGAATGTTTTAAATACTACATCCGAGATGTTAGCCTGCCTTACGTTAGGATATATATCGCTGTAGACGTATATAATGTCCCATCCGAGACGTACGGAACGACACGAACGGGATTCTGTAAAACATTACCAGCGAGGGGCTAAATGTGTTAGGTTAGGTTATATTACGTTATAGACCTATATAATGTTCCCACCGAGAAGTATGGGCCGATACGCCAGGAATGTTGTAAAATACTACAACCGAGATGATAGCCTGCCTTAGGTTAGGATAAATAACGCTATAGACGTATATAATATCCCAACCGAGACGTACGGGACGGCACGAGCGGGATTCTGTAAAATATTACCAGCGAGGGTCTAGAGGGGCTAGGTTAGGTTATGTTACGTTATAGACGTGTATAATGTTCCCACCGAGAAGTAGCGGCCATTACGCCAGGAATGGCGTAAAATACTGCATCCGAGATGCTAGCCTGCATTAGGTTAGGATATATAACGCTGTAGACGCATATAATGTCCCAACCGAGATGTACGGTACGTCACGAACGGTATTCTGTAGAACACTACCAGCGAGGTGCTAGATGGGTTAGGTTAGGTTATGTTACATTATAGACGTGCATAATGCTCCCACCGTGAAGTAGGGGCCGATACGCCAGGAATGGCGTATAATACTTCATCCGAGATATTAGCCTGCCTTACGTTAGGATATATATCGCAGTAGACGATTATAATGTCCCATCCGAGACGTACGGGACTACAGGAACGGGATTCTGTAAAACATTACCAGCGAGGGGCTAGATGGGTTAGGTTAGGTTATGTTACGTTATAGACGTGTATAATGTTCCCACCGAGAAGTAGGGGACGATACTCCAAGACTGTTGTAAAATACTACATCCGAGATGTTAGCCTGCCTTAGATTAGGATATATAACGCTGTAGACGTATATAATGTCCCAACCGAGACGTACGGGACGACACGAGCGGGATTCTGTAAAATATTACCAGCGAGGGTCTAGAGGGGCTAGGTTAGGTTATGTTACGTTATAGACGTGTATAATGTTCCCACCGAGAAGTAGGAGACGATACGCCAGGAATGTTGTAAAATACTACATACGAGATGATAGCCTGCCTTAGGTTAGGATATATAACGCTATAGACGTGTATAATATCCCAGCCGAGATGTACGGGACGTCACGAACGGTATTCTGTAAAACATTACCAGCGAGGTTCTAGATGTGTTAGGTTAGGTTATATTACGTTATAGACGTATGTAATGTTCCCAATGAGAAGTAGGGGCCGATACGCCAGGCATGATGTAAAATACTACATCCGAAATGTTAGCCTGCCTTAGGTTAGGATATATAACGCTATAGTCGTATATAATGTCCCAACCGAGACGTACGGGACGAGAGGAACGTGATTCTGTAAAACATTACCATCGAGGGGCTAGATGGGTTAGGTTTGGTTGTGATACGTTATAGACGAATATAATGTTCCCACCGAGAAGTAGAGGCCGATACGCCAGGCATGTTGTAATATACTACATCCGAGATGTTAGCCTGCCTTAGGTTAGGATATATAACGCTATAGTCGTAGATAATGTCCCAACCGAGACGTACGGGACGACACGAACGTGATTCTGTAAAACATTACCAGCGAGGGGCTAGATGGGTTAGGTTAGGTTATGTTACGTTATAGACGTGTATAATGTTCCCACCGAGAAGTAGGGGACGATACTCCAAGACTGTTGTAAAATACTACATCCGAGATGTTAGCCTGCCTTAGATTAGGATATATAACGCTGTAGACGTATATAATGTCCCAACCGAGACGTACGGGACGACACGAGCGGGATTCTGTAAAATATTACCAGCGAGGGTCTAGAGGGGCTAGGTTAGGTTATGTTACGTTATAGACGTGTATAATGTTCCCACCGAGAAGTAGGAGACGATACGCCAGGAATGTTGTAAAATACTACATACGAGATGATAGCCTGCCTTAGGTTAGGATATATAACGCTATAGACGTGTATAATATCCCAGCCGAGATGTACGGGACGTCACGAACGGTATTCTGTAAAACATTACCAGCGAGGTTCTAGATGTGTTAGGTTAGGTTATATTACGTTATAGACGAATATAATGTTCCCACCGAGAAGTAGAGGCCGATACGCCAGGCATGTTGTAATATACTACATCCGAGATGTTAGCCTGCCTTACGTTAGGATATATAGCGCTGTAAACGTATATAATGTCCCAACCGAGACGTACGGGACGACACGAACTGGATTCTGTAAAACATTACCAGCGAAGGGCTAGATGTGTTAGGTTAGATTATATTACGTTATAGACGCATATAATGTTCCCACCGAGAAGTAGAGGCCGATATGCCAAGAATGTTGTAAAATACTGCATCCGAGATGATAGCCTGCCTTAGGTTAGGATATACAACGCTATAGACGTATATAATTTCCCAACTGAGACGTACGAGACGACACGAACGGGATTCTGTAAAACATTGCCAGCGAGGGGCTAGATGGGTTAGGCTAGATTATATTACGTTATAGATGTATATAATGTTCCCACCGAGAAGTAGAGGCCGATCCTACAGAAATGTTGTAAAATACTATATCCGAGAAGTTAGCCTGCCTTAGGTTAGTATATATATCGCTGTAGACGTTTATAATGTCTCATCCGAGACGTACGGGACGACAGGGACGGGATTCTGTAAAACATTACCAGCGAGGAGCTAGATGTGTTAGGTTAGGTTATATTACGTTATAGACCTATATAATGTTCCCACGTTGAAGTAGGGGCCCATACGCCAGGAATGGCGTAAAATACTTCATCCGAGATGTTAGCCTGCCTTAGGTTCGGATATATAACGCTGTAGACGTATATAATGTCCCACCCGAGACGTACGGGACGACACGAACGGGATTCTGTAAAACATTGCCAGCGAGGGGCTAGATGGGATAGGTTAGGTTGTGATACGTTATAGACGTGTATAATGTTCCTACCGTGAAGTAGGGGCCGATACGCCAGGAATGGCGTAAAATGCTTCATCCGAGATGTTAGCCTGCCTTACGTTAGGATATATATCGCTGTAGACGATTATAGTGTCCCATCCGAGACGTACGGGACCACAGGAACGGGATTCTGTAAAACATTACCAGCGAGGGGCTAGATGGGTTAGGTTAGGTTGTGATACGTTATAGACGTATATAATGTTCCCACCGAGAAGTAGGGGCCGATATGCCAGGAATGTTGCAAAATACTGCATCCGAGATGATAGTCTGCCTTAGGGTAGGATATATAACGCTATAGACGTATATAATATCCCAACCGAGACGTACGGGACGACACGAACGGGATTCTGTAAAATATTACCAGCGAGGGGCTAGATGGGTTAGGTTAGGTTGTGATACGTTATAGACGTGTATAATGTTCCCACCGTGAAGTAGGGGCCGATACGCCAGGAATGTTTTAAATACTACATCCGAGATGTTAGCCTGCCTTACGTTAGGATATATATCGCTGTAGACGTATATAATGTCCCATCCGAGACGTACGGAACGACACGAACGGGATTCTGTAAAACATTACCAGCGAGGGGCTAAATGTGTTAGGTTAGGTTATATTACGTTATAGACCTATATAATGTTCCCACCGAGAAGTATGGGCCGATACGCCAGGAATGTTGTAAAATACTACAACCGAGATGATAGCCTGCCTTAGGTTAGGATAAATAACGCTATAGACGTATATAATATCCCAACCGAGACGTACGGGACGGCACGAGCGGGATTCTGTAAAATATTACCAGCGAGGGTCTAGAGGGGCTAGGTTAGGTTATGTTACGTTATAGACGTGTATAATGTTCCCACCGAGAAGTAGCGGCCATTACGCCAGGAATGGCGTAAAATACTGCATCCGAGATGCTAGCCTGCATTAGGTTAGGATATATAACGCTGTAGACGCATATAATGTCCCAACCGAGATGTACGGTACGTCACGAACGGTATTCTGTAGAACACTACCAGCGAGGTGCTAGATGGGTTAGGTTAGGTTATGTTACATTATAGACGTGCATAATGCTCCCACCGTGAAGTAGGGGCCGATACGCCAGGAATGGCGTATAATACTTCATCCGAGATATTAGCCTGCCTTACGTTAGGATATATATCGCAGTAGACGATTATAATGTCCCATCCGAGACGTACGGGACGACAGGAACGGGATTCTGTAAAACATTACCAGCGAGGGGCTAGATGGGTTAGGTTAGGTTATGTTACGTTATAGACGTGTATAATGTTCCCACCGAGAAGTAGGGGACGATACTCCAAGACTGTTGTAAAATACTACATCCGAGATGTTAGCCTGCCTTAGATTAGGATATATAACGCTGTAGACGTATATAATGTCCCAACCGAGACGTACGGGACGACACGAGCGGGATTCTGTAAAATATTACCAGCGAGGGTCTAGAGGGGCTAGGTTAGGTTATGTTACGTTATAGACGTGTATAATGTTCCCACCGAGAAGTAGGAGACGATACGCCAGGAATGTTGTAAAATACTACATACGAGATGATAGCCTGCCTTAGGTTAGGATATATAACGCTATAGACGTGTATAATATCCCAGCCGAGATGTACGGGACGTCACGAACGGTATTCTGTAAAACATTACCAGCGAGGTTCTAGATGTGTTAGGTTAGGTTATATTACGTTATAGACGTATGTAATGTTCCCAATGAGAAGTAGGGGCCGATACGCCAGGCATGATGTAAAATACTACATCCGAAATGTTAGCCTGCCTTAGGTTAGGATATATAACGCTATAGTCGTATATAATGTCCCAACCGAGACGTACGGGACGAGAGGAACGTGATTCTGTAAAACATTACCATCGAGGGGCTAGATGGGTTAGGTTTGGTTGTGATACGTTATAGACGAATATAATGTTCCCACCGAGAAGTAGAGGCCGATACGCCAGGCATGTTGTAATATACTACATCCGAGATGTTAGCCTGCCTTAGGTTAGGATATATAACGCTATAGTCGTATATAATGTCCCAACCGAGACGTGCGGGACGACACGAACGTGATTCTGTAAAACATTACCAGCGAGGGGCTAGATGTGTTAGTTTAGGTTGTGATACGTTATAGACGTATATAATGTTCCCACCGAGAAGTAGAGGCCGATATGCCAAGAATGTTGTAAAATACTGCATCCGAGATGATAGCCTGCCTTAGGTTAGGATATATAACGCTATAGACGTATATAATTTCCCAACTGAGACGTACGAGACGACACAAACGGGATTCTGTAAAATATTACCAGCGTGGGGCTAGATGGGTTAGGTTAGGTTGTGATACGTTATAGACGTATATAATGTTCCCACCGAGAAGTAGGGGCCGATACGTCAGGAATGTTGTAAAATACTACATCCGAGATGATAGCCTGCCTTAGGTTAGGATAAATAACGCTATAGACGTATATAATATCCCAACCGAGACGTACGGGACGACACGAACGGGATTCTGTAAAACATTACCAGCGAGGGGCTAGATGTGTTAGGTTAGGTTATGTTACGTTATAGAGCTATATAATGTTCCCACCGAGAGGTATGGGCCGATACGCCAGGAATGTTGTAAAATACTGCAACCGAGATGATAGCCTGCCTTAGGTTGGGATATATAACGCTATAGACGTAATAATATCCCAACCGAGATGTACGGGACGTCACGAACGGTATTCTGTAAAACATTACCAGCGAGGTTCTAGATGTGTTAGGTTAGGTTATATTACGTTATAGACGTATATAATGTTCCCACCGAGATGTAGCGGCCGATATGCCAAGAATGTTGTAAAATACTGCATCCGAGATGATAGCCTGCCTTAGGTTAGGATATATAACGCTATAGACGTATATAATTTCCCAACTGAGACGTACGAGACGACACAAACGGGATTCTGTAAAATATTACCAGCGTGGGGCTAGATGGGTTAGGTTAGGTTGTGGTACGTTATAGACGTATATAATGTTCCCACCGAGAAGTAGGGGCCGATACGGCAGGAATGCTGTAAAATACTACATCCGAGATGATAGCCTGCCTTAGGTTAGGATATATAACGCTATAGACGTATATAATATTCCAACCGAGAGGTACGTGACGACAGGAACGGGATTCTGTAAAACATTACCAGCGAGGTTCTAGATGTGTTAGGTTAGGTTATATTACGTTATAGACGTATGTAATGTTCCCAATGAGAAGTAGGGGCCGATACGCCAGGCATGATGTAAAATACTACATCCGAGATGTTAGCCTGCCTTAGGTTAGGATATATAACGCTATAGACGTATATAATTTCCCAACTGAGACGTACGAGACGACACGAACGGGATTCTGTAAAACATTGCCAGCGAGGGGCTAGATGGGTTAGGCTAGATTATATTACGTTATAGATGTATATAATGTTCCCACCGAGAAGTAGAGGCCGATCCTACAGAAATGTTGTAAAATACTATATCCGAGAAGTTAGCCTGCCTTAGGTTAGTATATATATCGCTGTAGACGTTTATAATGTCTCATCCGAGACGTACGGGACGACAGGGACGGGATTCTGTAAAACATTACCAGCGAGGAGCTAGATGTGTTAGGTTAGGTTATATTACGTTATAGACCTATATAATGTTCCCACGTTGAAGTAGGGGCCCATACGCCAGGAATGGCGTAAAATACTTCATCCGAGATGTTAGCCTGCCTTAGGTTCGGATATATAACGCTGTAGACGTATATAATGTCCCACCCGAGACGTACGGGACGACACGAACGGGATTCTGTAAAACATTGCCAGCGAGGGGCTAGATGGGATAGGTTAGGTTGTGATACGTTATAGACGTGTATAATGTTCCTACCGTGAAGTAGGGGCCGATACGCCAGGAATGGCGTAAAATGCTTCATCCGAGATGTTAGCCTGCCTTACGTTAGGATATATATCGCTGTAGACGATTATAGTGTCCCATTCGAGACGTACGGGACCACAGGAACGGGATTCTGTAAAACATTACCAGCGAGGGGCTAGATGGGTTAGGTTAGGTTGTGATACGTTATAAACGTATATAATGTTCCCACCGAGAAGTAGGGGCCGATATGCCAGGAATGTTGCAAAATACTGCATCCGAGATGATAGTCTGCCTTAGGGTAGGATATATAACGCTATAGACGTATATAATATCCCAACCGAGACGTACGGGACGACACGAACGGGATTCTGTAAAATATTACCAGCGAGGGGCTAGATGGGTTAGGTTAGGTTGTGATACGTTATAGACGTGTATAATGTTCCCACCGTGAAGTAGGGGCCGATACGCCAGGAATGTTTTAAATACTACATCCGAGATGTTAGCCTGCCTTACGTTAGGATATATATCGCTGTAGACGTATATAATGTCCCATCCGAGACGTAAGGAACGACACGAACGGGATTCTGTAAAACATTACCAGCGAGGGGCTAAATGTGTTAGGTTAGGTTATATTACGTTATAGACCTATATAATGTTCCCACCGAGAAGTATGGGCCGATACGCCAGGAATGTTGTAAAATACTACAACCGAGATGATAGCCTGCCTTAGGTTAGGATAAATAACGCTATAGACGTATATAATATCCCAACCGAGACGTACGGGACGGCACGAGCGGGATTCTGTAAAATATTACCAGCGAGGGTCTAGAGGGGCTAGGTTAGGTTATGTTACGTTATAGACGTGTATAATGTTCCCACCGAGAAGTAGCGGCCATTACGCCAGGAATGGCGTAAAATACTGCATCCGAGATGCTAGCCTGCATTAGGTTAGGATATATAACGCTGTAGACGCATATAATGTCCCAACCGAGATGTACGGTACGTCACGAACGGTATTCTGTAGAACACTACCAGCGAGGTGCTAGATGGGTTAGGTTAGGTTATGTTACATTATAGACGTGCATAATGCTCCCACCGTGAAGTAGGGGCCGATACGCCAGGAATGGCGTATAATACTTCATCCGAGATATTAGCCTGCCTTACGTTAGGATATATATCGCAGTAGACGATTATAATGTCCCATCCGAGACGTACGGGACGACAGGAACGGGATTCTGTAAAACATTACCAGCGAGGGGCTAGATGGGTTAGGTTAGGTTATGTTACGTTATAGACGTGTATAATGTTCCCACCGAGAAGTAGGGGACGATACTCCAAGACTGTTGTAAAATACAACATCCGAGATGTTAGCCTGCCTTAGATTAGGATATATAACGCTGTAGACGTATATAATGTCCCAACCGAGACGTACGGGACGACACGAGCGGGATTCTGTAAAATATTACCAGCGAGGGTCTAGAGGGGCTAGGTTAGGTTATGTTACGTTATAGACGTGTATAATGTTCCCACCGAGAAGTAGGAGACGATACGCCAGGAATGTTGTAAAATACTACATACGAGATGATAGCCTGCCTTAGGTTAGGATATATAACGCTATAGACGTGTATAATATCCCAGCCGAGATGTACGGGACGTCACGAACGGTATTCTGTAAAACATTACCAGCGAGGTTCTAGATGTGTTAGGTTAGGTTATATTACGTTATAGACGTATGTAATGTTCCCAATGAGAAGTAGGGGCCGATACGCCAGGCATGATGTAAAATACTACATCCGAAATGTTAGCCTGCCTTAGGTTAGGATATATAACGCTATAGTCGTATATAATGTCCCAACCGAGACGTACGGGACGAGAGGAACGTGATTCTGTAAAACATTACCATCGAGGGGCTAGATGGGTTAGGTTTGGTTGTGATACGTTATAGACGAATATAATGTTCCCACCGAGAAGTAGAGGCCGATACGCCAGGCATGTTGTAATATACTACATCCGAGATGTTAGCCTGCCTTAGGTTAGGATATATAACGCTATAGTCGTATATAATGTCCCAACCGAGACGTACGGGACGACACGAACGTGATTCTGTAAAACATTACCAGCGAGGGGCTAGATGTGTTAGTTTAGGTTGTGATACGTTATAGACGTATATAATGTTCCCACCGAGAAGTAGAGGCCGATATGCCAAGAATGTTGTAAAATACTGCATCCGAGATGATAGCCTGCCTTAGGTTAGGATATATAACGCTATAGACGTATATAATTTCCCAACTGAGACGTACGAGACGACACAAACGGGATTCTGTAAAATATTACCAGCGTGGGGCTAGATGGGTTAGGTTAGGTTGTGATACGTTATAGACGTATATAATGTTCCCACCGAGAAGTAGGGGCCGATACGTCAGGAATGTTGTAAAATACTACATCCGAGATGATAGCCTGCCTTAGGTTAGGATAAATAACGCTATAGACGTATATAATATCCCAACCGAGACATACGGGACGACACGAACGGGATTCTGTAAAATATTACCAGCGAGGGTCTAGATGGATTAGGTTAGGTTATGTTACGTTATAGACGTGTATAATGTTCCCACCGTGAAGTAGGGGCCAATACGCCAGGAATGGCGTAAAATACTTCATCCGAGATATTAGCCTGCCTTACGTTAGGATATATATCGCTGTAGACGATTATAATGCCCCATCCGAGACGTACGGGACGACAGGAACGGGATTCTGTAAAACATTACCAGCGAGGGGCTAGATGGGTTAGGTTACGTTGTGGTACGTTATAGACGTATATAATGTTCCCACCGAGAAGCAGGGGCCGATACGTCAGGAATGTTGTAAAATGCTACATACGAGATGATGGCCTGCCTTAGGGTAGGATAAATAACGCTATAGACGTATATAATATTCCAACCAAGACGTACGTGATGACACGAACGGGATTCTGTAAAACATTACCAGCGAGGGGCTAGATGTGTTAGGTTAGGATATATTACGTTATAGACGTGTATAATGTACCCACAGAGAAGTAGGGGCCGATACGCCAGGAATGGCGTAAAATACTGCATCCGAGATGTTAGCCTGCCTTAGGGTAGGATATATAACGCTATAGACGTATATAATATCCCAACCGAGACGTACGGGACGACACGAACGGGATTCTGTAAAATATTACCAGCGAGGTTCTAGATGTGTAACGTTAGGTTATATTACGTTATAGACGAATATAATGTTCCCACCGAGAAGTAGAGGCCGATACGCCAGGCATGTTGTAATATACTACATCCGAGATGTTAGCATGCCTTAGATTAGGATATATAACGCTATAGTCGTATATAATGTCCCAACCGAGACGTACGGGACGACACGAACGTGATTCTGTCAAACATTACCAGCGAGGGGCTAGATGTGTTAGTTTAGGTTGTGATACGTTATAGACGTATATAATGTTCCCACCGAGAAGTAGAGGCCGATATGCCAAGAATGTTGTAAAATACTGCATCCGAGATGATAGCCTGCCTTAGGTTAGGATATATAACGCTATAGACGTATATAATTTCCCAACTGAGACGTACGAGACGACACGAACGGGATTCTGTAAAACATTGCCAGCGAGGGGCTAGATGGGTTAGGCTAGATTATATTACGTTATAGATGTATATAATGTTCCCACCGAGAAGTAGAGGCCGATCCTACAGAAATGTTGTAAAATACTATATCCGAGAAGTTAGCCTGCCTTAAGTTAGGATATATATCGCTGTAGACGTTTATTATGTCTCATCCGAGACGTACGGGACGACAGGGACGGGATTCTGTAAAACATTACCAGCGAGGAGCTAGATGTGTTAGGTTAGGTTATATTACGTTATAGACCTATATAATGTTCCCACGTTGAAGTAGGGGCCCATACGCCAGGAATGGCGTAAAATACTTCATCCGAGATGTTAGCCTGCCTTAGGTTAGGATATATAACGCTGTAGACGTATATAATGTCCCACCCGAGACGTACGGGACGACACGAACGGGATTCTGTAAAACATTGCCAGCGAGGGGCTAGATGGGATAGGTTAGGTTGTGATACGTTATAGACGTGTATAATGTTCCCACCGTGAAGTAGGGGCCGATACGCCAGGAATGGCGTAAAATGCTTCATCCGAGATGTTAGCCTGCCTTACGTTAGGATATATATCGCTGTAGACGATTATAGTGTCCCATCCGAGACGTACGGGACCACAGGAACGGGATTCTGTAAAACATTACCAGCGAGGGGCTAGATGTGTTAGTTTAGGTTGTGATACGTTATAGACGTATATAATGTTCCCACCGAGAAGTGGAGGCCGATATGCCAAGAATGTTGTAAAATACTGCATCCGAGATGATAGCCTGCCTTAGGTTAGGATATATAACGCTATAGACGTATATAATTTCCCAACTGAGACGTACGAGACGACACAAACGGGATTCTGTAAAATATTACCAGCGTGGGGCTAGATGGGTTAGGTTAGGTTGTGATACGTTATAGACGTATATAATGTTCCCACCGAGAAGTAGGGGCCGATACGTCAGGAATGTTGTAAAATACTACATCCGAGATGATAGCCTGCCTTAGGTTAGGATAAATAACGCTATAGACGTATATAATATCCCAACCGAGACATACGGGACGACACGAACGGGATTCTGTAAAATATTACCAGCGAGGGTCTAGATGGATTAGGTTAGGTTATGTTACGTTATAGACGTGTATAATGTTCCCACCGTGAAGTAGGGGCCAATACGCCAGGAATGGCGTAAAATACTTCATCCGAGATATTAGCCTGCCTTACGTTAGGATATATATCGCTGTAGACGATTATAATGTCCCATCCGAGACGTACGGGACGACAGGAACGGGATTCTGTAAAACATTACCAGCGAGGGGCTAGATGGGTTAGGTTAGGTTGTGGTACGTTATAGACGTATATAATGTTCCCACGGAGAAGCAGGGGCCGATACGTCAGGAATGTTGTAAAATGCTACATACGAGATGATGGCCTGCCTTAGGGTAGGATAAATAACGCTATAGACGTATATAATATTCCAACCAAGACGTACGTGATGACACGAACGGGATTCTGTAAAACATTACCAGCGAGGGGCTAGATGTGTTAGGTTAGGATATATTACGTTATAGACGTGTATAATGTACCCACAGAGAAGTAGGGGCCGATACGCCAGGAATGGCGTAAAATACTGCATCCGAGATGTTAGCCTGCCTTAGGTTAGGATATATAACGCTGTAGACGTATATAATGTCCCAACCGAGACGTACGGGACGACACGAACGTGATTCTGTAAAACATTACCAGCGAGGGGCTAGATGGGTTAGGTTTGGTTGTGATACGTTATAGACGTATATAATGTTCCCACCGAGAAGTAGAGGCCGATATGCCAAGAATGTTGTAAAATACTGCATCCGAGATGATAGCCTGCCTTAGGTTAGGATATATAACTCTATAGAAGTATATAATTTCCCAACTGAGACGTACGGGACGACACAAACGGGATTTTGTAAAATATTACCAGCGAGGGGCTAGATAGGTTAGGTTAGGTTATATTACGTTATAGACGTGTATAATGTACCCACAGAGAAGTAGGGGCCGATACGCCAGGAATGGCGTAAAATACTGCATCCAAGATGTTAGCCTGCCTTAGGTTAGGATATATAACGCTGTAGACGTATATAATGTCCCAACCGAGACGTACGGGACGACACGAACGTGATTCTGTAAAACATTACCAGCGAGGGGCTAGATGGGTTAGGTTTGGTTGTGATACGTTATAGACGTATATAATGTTCCCACCGAGAAGTAGAGGCCGATATGCCAAGAATGTTGTAAAATACTGCATCCGAGATGATAGCCTGCCTTAGGTTAGGATATATAACTCTATAGAAGTATATAATTTCCCAACTGAGACGTACGGGACGACACAAACGGGATTCTGTAAAATATTACCAGCGAGGGGCTAGATAGGTTAGGTTAGGTTATATTAAGTTATAGACCTATATAATGTTCCCACCGAGAAGTAGGGGCCGATACGCCAGGAATGTTGTAAAATACTACATCCGAGATGATAGCCTGCCTTAGGTTAGGATATATAACGCTATAGACGTATATAATATCCCAACCGAGATGTACGGGACGTCACGAACGGTATTCTGTAAAACATTACCAGCGAGGTTCTAGATGTGTTAGGTTAGGTTATATTACGTTATAGACGAATATAATGTTCCCACCGAGAAGTAGAGGCCGATACGCCAGGCATGTTGTAATATACTACATCCGAGATGTTAGCCTGCCTTACGTTAGGATATATAGCGCTGTAAACGTATATAATGTCCCAACCGAGACGTACGGGACGACACGAACTGGATTCTGTAAAACATTACCAGCGAAGGGCTAGATGTGTTAGGTTAGATTATATTACGTTATAGACGCATATAATGTTCCCACCGAGAAGTAGAGGCCGATATGCCAAGAATGTTGTAAAATACTGCATCCGAGATGATAGCCTGCCTTAGGTTAGGATATATATCGCTGTAGACGTTTATAATGTCTCATCCGAGACGTACGGGACGACAGGGACGGGATTCTGTAAAACATTACCAGCGAGCAGCTAGATGTGTTAGGTTAGGTTATATTACGTTATAGACCTATATAATGTTCCCACGTTGAAGTAGGGGCCCATACGCCAGGAATGGCGTAAAATACTTCATCCGAGATGTTAGCCTGCCTTAGGTTAGGATATATAACGCTGTAGACGTATATAATGTCCCACCCGAGACGTACGGGACGACACGAACGGGATTCTGTAAAACATTGCCAGCGAGGGGCTAGATGGGATAGGTTAGGTTGTGATACGTTATAGACGTGTATAATGTTCCCACCGTGAAGTAGGGGCCGATACGCCAGGAATGGCGTAAAATGCTTCATCCGAGATGTTAGCCTGCCTTACGTTAGGATATATATCGCTGTAGACGATTATAGTGTCCCATCCGAGACGTACGGGACCACAGGAACGGGATTCTGTAAAACATTACCAGCGAGGGGCTAGATGTGTTAGTTTAGGTTGTGATACGTTATAGACGTATATAATGTTCCCACCGAGAAGTAGAGGCCGATATGCCAAGAATGTTGTAAAATACTGCATCCGAGATGATAGCCTGCCTTAGGTTAGGATATATAACGCTATAGACGTATATAATTTCCCAACTGAGACGTACGAGACGACACAAACGGGATTCTGTAAAATATTACCAGCGTGGGGCTAGATGGGTTAGGTTAGGTTGTGATACGTTATAGACGTATATAATGTTCCCACCGAGAAGTAGGGGCCGATACGTCAGGAATGTTGTAAAATACTACATCCGAGATGATAGCCTGCCTTAGGTTAGGATAAATAACGCTATAGACGTATATAATATCCCAACCGAGACATACGGGACGACACGAACGGGATTCTGTAAAATATTACCAGCGAGGGTCTAGATGGATTAGGTTAGGTTATGTTACGTTATAGACGTGTATAATGTTCCCACCGTGAAGTAGGGGCCAATACGCCAGGAATGGCGTAAAATACTTCATCCGAGATATTAGCCTGCCTTACGTTAGGATATATATCGCTGTAGACGATTATAATGTCCCATCCGAGACGTACGGGACGACAGGAACGGGATTCTGTAAAACATTACCAGCGAGGGGCTAGATGGGTTAGGTTAGGTTGTGGTACGTTATAGACGTATATAATGTTCCCACGGAGAACCAGGGGCCGATACGTCAGGAATGTTGTAAAATGCTACATACGAGATGATGGCCTGCCTTAGGGTAGGATAAATAACGCTATAGACGTATATAATATTCCAACCAAGACGTACGTGATGACACGAACGGGATTCTGTAAAACATTACCAGCGAGGGGCTAGATGTGTTAGGTTAGGATATATTACGTTATAGACGTGTATAATGTACCCACAGAGAAGTAGGGAAAGATACGCCAGGAATGGCGTAAAATACTGCATCCGAGATGTTAGCCTGCCTTAGGTTAGGATATATAACGCTGTAGACGTATATAATGTCCCAACCGAGACGTACGGGACGACACGAACGTGATTCTGTAAAACATTACCAGCGAGGGGCTAGATGGGTTAGGTTTGGTTGTGATACGTTATAGACGTATATAATGTTCCCACCGAGAAGTAGAGGCCGATATGCCAAGAATGTTGTAAAATACTGCATCCGAGATGATAGCCTGCCTTAGGTTAGGATATATAACTCTATAGAAGTATATAATTTCCCAACTGAGACGTACGGGACGACACAAACGGGATTCTGTAAAATATTACCAGCGAGGGGCTAGATAGGTTAGGTTAGGTTATATTAAGTTATAGACCTATATAATGTTCCCACCGAGAAGTAGGGGCCGATACGCCAGGAATGTTGTAAAATACTACATCCGAGATGATAGCCTGCCTTAGGTTAGGATATATAACGCTATAGACGTATATAATATCCCAACCGAGATGTACGGGACGTCACGAACGGTATTCTGTAAAACATTACCAGCGAGGTTCTAGATGTGTTAGGTTAGGTTATATTACGTTATAGACGAATATAATGTTCCCACCGAGAAGTAGAGGCCGATACGCCAGGCATGTTGTAATATACTACATCCGAGATGTTAGCCTGCCTTACGTTAGGATATATAGCGCTGTAAACGTATATAATGTCCCAACCGAGACGTACGGGACGACACGAACTGGATTCTGTAAAACATTACCAGCGAAGGGCTAGATGTGTTAGGTTAGATTATATTACGTTATAGACGCATATAATGTTCCCACCGAGAAGTAGAGGCCGATATGCCAAGAATGTTGTAAAATACTGCATCCGAGATGATAGCCTGCCTTAGGTTAGGATATATAACGCTATAGACGTATATAATTTCCCAACTGAGACGTACGAGACGACACGAACGGGATTCTGTAAAACATTGCCAGCGAGGGGCTAGATGGGTTAGGCTAGATTATATTACGTTATAGATGTATATAATGTTCTCACCGAGAAGTAGAGGCCGATCCTACAGAAATGTTGTAAAATACTATATCCGAGAAGTTAGCCTGCCTTAGGTTAGGATATATATCGCTGTAGACGTTTATAATGTCTCATCCGAGACGTACGGGACGACAGGAACGGGATTCTGTAAAACATTACCAGCGAGGGGCTAGATGGGTTAGGTTAGGTTGTGGTACGTTATAGACGTATATAATGTTCCCACGGAGAAGCAGGGGCCGATACGTCAGGAATGTTGTAAAATGCTACATACGAGATGATGGCCTGCCTTAGGGTAGGATAAATAACGCTATAGACGTATATAATATTCCAACCAAGACGTACGTGATGACACGAACGGGATTCTGTAAAACATTACCAGCGAGGGGCTAGATGTGTTAGGTTAGGATATATTACGTTATAGACGTGTATAATGTACCCACAGAGAAGTAGGGGCCGATACGCCAGGAATGGCGTAAAATACTGCATCCGAGATGTTAGCCTGCCTTAGGTTAGGATATATAACGCTGTAGACGTATATAATGTCCCAACCGAGACGTACGGGACGACACGAACGTGATTCTGTAAAACATTACCAGCGAGGGGCTAGATGGGTTAGGTTTGGTTGTGATACGTTATAGACGTATATAATGTTCCCACCGAGAAGTAGAGGCCGATATGCCAAGAATGTTGTAAAATACTGCATCCGAGATGATAGCCTGCCTTAGGTTAGGATATATAACTCTATAGAAGTATATAATTTCCCAACTGAGACGTACGGGACGACACAAACGGGATTTTGTAAAATATTACCAGCGAGGGGCTAGATAGGTTAGGTTAGGTTATATTACGTTATAGACGTGTATAATGTACCCACAGAGAAGTAGGGGCCGATACGCCAGGAATGGCGTAAAATACTGCATCCAAGATGTTAGCCTGCCTTAGGTTAGGATATATAACGCTGTAGACGTATATAATGTCCCAACCGAGACGTACGGGACGACACGAACGTGATTCTGTAAAACATTACCAGCGAGGGGCTAGATGGGTTAGGTTTGGTTGTGATACGTTATAGACGTATATAATGTTCCCACCGAGAAGTAGAGGCCGATATGCCAAGAATGTTGTAAAATACTGCATCCGAGATGATAGCCTGCCTTAGGTTAGGATATATAACTCTATAGAAGTATATAATTTCCCAACTGAGACGTACGGGACGACACAAACGGGATTCTGTAAAATATTACCAGCGAGGGGCTAGATAGGTTAGGTTAGGTTATATTAAGTTATAGACCTATATAATGTTCCCACCGAGAAGTAGGGGCCGATACGCCAGGAATGTTGTAAAATACTACATCCGAGATGATAGCCTGCCTTAGGTTAGGATATATAACGCTATAGACGTATATAATATCCCAACCGAGATGTACGGGACGTCACGAACGGTATTCTGTAAAACATTACCAGCGAGGTTCTAGATGTGTTAGGTTAGGTTATATTACGTTATAGACGAATATAATGTTCCCACCGAGAAGTAGAGGCCGATACGCCAGGCATGTTGTAATATACTACATCCGAGATGTTAGCCTGCCTTACGTTAGGATATATAGCGCTGTAAACGTATATAATGTCCCAACCGAGACGTACGGGACGACACGAACTGGATTCTGTAAAACATTACCAGCGAAGGGCTAGATGTGTTAGGTTAGATTATATTACGTTATAGACGCATATAATGTTCCCACCGAGAAGTAGAGGCCGATATGCCAAGAATGTTGTAAAATACTGCATCCGAGATGATAGCCTGCCTTAGGTTAGGATATATATCGCTGTAGACGTTTATAATGTCTCATCCGAGACGTACGGGACGACAGGGACGGGATTCTGCAAAACATTACCAGCGAGCAGCTAGATGTGTTAGGTTAGGTTATATTACGTTATAGACCTATATAATGTTCCCACGTTGAAGTAGGGGCCCATACGCCAGGAATGGCGTAAAATACTTCATCCGAGATGTTAGCCTGCCTTAGGTTAGGATATATAACGCTGTAGACGTATATAATGTCCCACCCGAGACGTACGGGACGACACGAACGGGATTCTGTAAAACATTGCCAGCGAGGGGCTAGATGGGATAGGTTAGGTTGTGATACGTTATAGACGTGTATAATGTTCCCACCGTGAAGTAGGGGCCGATACGCCAGGAATGGCGTAAAATGCTTCATCCGAGATGTTAGCCTGCCTTACGTTAGGATATATATCGCTGTAGACGATTATAGTGTCCCATCCGAGACGTACGGGACCACAGGAACGGGATTCTGTAAAACATTACCAGCGAGGGGCTAGATGTGTTAGTTTAGGTTGTGATACGTTATAGACGTATATAATGTTCCCACCGAGAAGTAGAGGCCGATATGCCAAGAATGTTGTAAAATACTGCATCCGAGATGATAGCCTGCCTTAGGTTAGGATATATAACGCTATAGACGTATATAATTTCCCAACTGAGACGTACGAGACGACACAAACGGGATTCTGTAAAATATTACCAGCGTGGGGCTAGATGGGTTAGGTTAGGTTGTGATACGTTATAGACGTATATAATGTTCCCACCGAGAAGTAGGGGCCGATACGTCAGGAATGTTGTAAAATACTACATCCGAGATGATAGCCTGCCTTAGGTTAGGATAAATAACGCTATAGACGTATATAATATCCCAACCGAGACATACGGGACGACACGAACGGGATTCTGTAAAATATTACCAGCGAGGGTCTAGATGGATTAGGTTAGGTTATGTTACGTTATAGACGTGTATAATGTTCCCACCGTGAAGTAGGGGCCAATACGCCAGGAATGGCGTAAAATACTTCATCCGAGATATTAGCCTGCCTTACGTTAGGATATATATCGCTGTAGACGATTATAATGTCCCATCCGAGACGTACGGGACGACAGGAACGGGATTCTGTAAAACATTACCAGCGAGGGGCTAGATGGGTTAGGTTAGGTTGTGGTACGTTATAGACGTATATAATGTTCCCACGGAGAACCAGGGGCCGATACGTCAGGAATGTTGTAAAATGCTACATACGAGATGATGGCCTGCCTTAGGGTAGGATAAATAACGCTATAGACGTATATAATATTCCAACCAAGACGTACGTGATGACACGAACGGGATTCTGTAAAACATTACCAGCGAGGGGCTAGATGTGTTAGGTTAGGATATATTACGTTATAGACGTGTATAATGTACCCACAGAGAAGTAGGGGCCGATACGCCAGGAATGGCGTAAAATACTGCATCCGAGATGTTAGCCTGCCTTAGGTTAGGATATATAACGCTGTAGACGTATATAATGTCCCAACCGAGACGTACGGGACGACACGAACGTGATTCTGTAAAACATTACCAGCGAGGGGCTAGATGGGTTAGGTTTGGTTGTGATACGTTATAGACGTATATAATGTTCCCACCGAGAAGTAGAGGCCGATATGCCAAGAATGTTGTAAAATACTGCATCCGAGATGATAGCCTGCCTTAGGTTAGGATATATAACTCTATAGAAGTATATAATTTCCCAACTGAGACGTACGGGACGACACAAACGGGATTCTGTAAAATATTACCAGCGAGGGGCTAGATAGGTTAGGTTAGGTTATATTAAGTTATAGACCTATATAATGTTCCCACCGAGAAGTAGGGGCCGATACGCCAGGAATGTTGTAAAATACTACATCCGAGATGATAGCCTGCCTTAGGTTAGGATATATAACGCTATAGACGTATATAATATCCCAACCGAGATGTACGGGACGTCACGAACGGTATTCTGTAAAACATTACCAGCGAGGTTCTAGATGTGTTAGGTTAGGTTATATTACGTTATAGACGAATATAATGTTCCCACCGAGAAGTAGAGGCCGATACGCCAGGCATGTTGTAATATACTACATCCGAGATGTTAGCCTGCCTTACGTTAGGATATA
>CAXAJV010000392.1:0-11776 GCA_963969225.1 Xylocopa violacea | reverse complement strand
CTGGCGAGTTGGCTTCTCCGTCTCCGTGGGACATTTATATACATCAATAACGTAATATAACCTAACCTAACCCAATCTAACATCTCGGCGGTAACATTTGACAACATTCCTGGCGAGTTGGCTCCTCCGTCTCCGTGGGACCTTTATATACATCAATAACGTAATATAACCTATCCTAAACCAACCTAAAATCTCGGCGGTAATATTTGACAACATTCCTGGCGAGTTGGCCTCTACGTCTCCGTGGGACCTTTATGTACATCAATAACATAATATAAGCTAGCCTAACCCAATCTAACATCTCGGCGGTAATATTTGACCACATTCCTGTCTTGTTGGCCTCTACGTCTCCGTGGGACCTTTATATACATCAATAACATAATATAAGCTAGCCTAACCCAATCTAACATGTCGGCGGTAATATTTGACCACATTCCTGTCTTGTTGGCCTCTACGTCTCCGTGGGACCTTTATATACATCAATAACGTAATATAACCTAACCTACCCCAACCTAACATCTCGGTGGTAATATTTGACAACATTCCAGGCGAGTTGGCTTCTCCGTCTCCGTGGGACCTTTATATACATCAATAACATAATATAAGCTAGGCTATCCCAATCTAACATCTCGGCGGTAATATTTGACCACATTCCAGGCGAGTTGGCTTCTCCGTCTCCGTGGGACCTTTATATACATCAATAACATAATATAAGCTAGGCTATCCCAATCTAACATCTCGGCGGTAATATTTGACCACATTCCTGTCTTGTTGGCCTCTACGTCTCCGTGGGACCTTTATATACATCAATAACATAATATAAGCTAGCCTAACTAAATCTCACATGTCGGCGGTAATATTTGACCACATTCCTGTCTTGTTGGCCTCTACGTCTCCGTGGGACCTTTATGTACATCAATAACATAATATAAGCTAGCCTAACCCAATCTAACATTTCGGCGGTAACATTTGACAACATTCCTGGCGAGTTGGCTCCTCCGTCTCCGTGGGACCTTTATATACATCAATAACGTAATATAACCTATCCTAAACCAACCTAAAATCTCGGCGGTAATATTTGACAACATTCCTGGCGAGTTGGCATCTACGTCTCCGTGGGACATTTATATACATCTATAACGTAATATAACCTAACCTAAGCCAACCTAACATCTCGGCGGTAATATTTGAAAACATTCCTGGCGAGTTGGCATCTACGTCTCCGTGGGACATTTATATACATCAATAACGTAATATAACCTAACCTAACCCAATCTAACATCTCGGCGGTAATATTTGACAACATTCCTTGCGAGTTGGCCTCTACGTCTCCGTGGGACCTTTATATACATCAATAACATAATGTAACCTAACCTAACCCAACCTAACATCTCGGCGGTAATATTTGACAACATTCCTGGCGAGTTAGCTTCTCCGTCTCCGTGGGACCTTTATATACATCAATAACATAATATAAGCTAGGCTATCCCAATCTAACATCTCGGCGGTAATATTTGACCACATTCCTGGCTTGTTGGCCTCTACGTCTCCGTGGGACCTTTATATTCATCAATAACATAATATAAGCCAGCCTAACCCAATCTAACATGTCGGCGGTAATATTTGACCACATTCCTGTCTTGTTGGCCTCTACGTCTCCGTGGGACCTTTATATACATCAATAACGTAATATAACATAACCTACCCCAACCTAACTTCTCGGTGGTAATATTTGACAACATTCCAGGCGAGTTGGCTTCTCCGTCTCCGTGGGACCTTTATATACATCTATAACGTAATATAACCTAGCCTAAGCCAACCTAACATCTCGGCGGTAATATTTGAAAACATTCCTGGCGAGTTGGCATCTACGTCTCCGTGGGACATTTATATACATCAATAACGTAACATAACCTAACATAACCCAACCTAACATCTCGGCGGTAATATTTGACCACATTCCTGGCTTGTTGGCCTCTACGTCTCCGTGGGACCTTTATATTCATCAATAACATAATATAAGCTAGCCTAACCCAATCTATCATCTCGGCGGTAATATTTGACGACATACCTGGCTTGTTGGCCTCTACGTCTCCGTTTGACCTTCATATACATCAATAACGTATTATAACCTAACCTAACCCAACCTAACATCTCGGCGGTAATATTTGACAACATTCCTGGCGAGTTAGCTTCTCCGTCTCCGTGGGACCTTTATATACATCAATAACGTAATATAACCTGCACTAACCCAACCTAACATGTCGGCGGTAATATTTGACAACATTCCTGGCGATTTGGCTTCTCCGTCTCCGTGGGACCCTTATATAAATCAATAACGTAATATAACTAAACCTAACCCAACCTAACATGTCGGCGGTAATATTTGACAACATTCCTGGCGAGTTGGCATCTACGTCTCCCTGGGACCTTTATATACATCAATAACGTAATATAACCTAACCTACTACAACCTAACATCTCGGTGATAATATTTGACAACATTCCAGGCGAGTTGGCTTCTCCGTTTCCATGGGACCTTTATATACATCTATAACGTAATATAACCTAACCTAACCCAACCTAACATCTCGGCGGTAATATTTGAAAACATTCCTGGCGAGTTGGCATCTACGTCTCCGTGGGACATTTATATACATCAATAACGTAATATAACCTAACCTAACCCAATCTAACATCTCGGCGGTAACATTTGACAACATTCCTGGCGAGTTGGCTCCTCCGTCTCCGTGGGACCTTTATATACATCAATAACGTAATATAACCTATCCTAAACCAACCTAAAATCTCGGCGGTAATATTTGACAACATTTCTGGCGAGTTGGCCTCTACGTCTCCGTGGGACCTTTATGTACATCAATAACATAATATAAGCTAGCCTAACCCAATCTAACATCTCGGCGGTAATATTTGACCACATTCCTGTCTTGTTGGCCTCTACGTCTCCGTGGGACCTTTATATACATCAATAACATAATATAAGCTAGCCTAACCCAATCTAACATGTCGGCGGTAATATTTGACCACATTCCTGTCTTGTTGGCCTCTACGTATCCGTGGGACCTTTATATACATCAATAACGTAATATAACCTAACCTACCCCAACCTAACATCTCGGTGGTAATATTTGACAACATTCCAGGCGAGTTGGCTGCTCCGTCTCCGTGGGACCTTTATATACATCTATAACGTAATATAACCTAACCTAAGCCAACCTAACATCTCGGCGGTAATATTTGAAAACATTCCTGGCGAGTTGGCATGTACTTCTCCGTGGGACATTTATATACATCAATAACGTAATATAAGCTAACCTAACCCAATCTAACATCTCGGCGGTAATATTTGACAACATTCCTGGCGAGTTGGCCTCTGCGTCTCCGTGGGACCTTCATATACATCAATAACGTTATATAACCTAACCTAACCCAACCTAACATCTCGGCGGTAATATTTGAAAACATTCCTGGCGAGTTGGCATCTACGTCTCCGTGGGACATTTATATACATCAATAACGTAATATAACCTAACCTAACCCAATCTAACATCTCGGCGGTAACATTTGACAACATTCCTGGCGAGTTGGATCCTCCGTCTCCGTGGGACCTTTATATACATCAATAACGTAATATAACCTATCCTAAACCAACCTAAAATCTCGGCGGTAATATTTGACAACATTCCTGGCGAGTTGGCCTCTACGTCTCCGTGGGACCTTTATGTACATCAATAACATAATATAAGCTAGCCTAACCCAATCTAACATCTCGGCGGTAATATTTGACCACATTCCTGTCTTGTTGGCCTCTACGTCTCCGTGGGACCTTCATATACATCAATAACGAAATATAACCTAACCTAACCTAACCTATCATCTCGGCGGTAACATTTGACAACATTCCTGGCGAGTTGGCTCCTCCGTCTCCGTGGGACCTTTATATACATCACTAACGTAATATAACTTAACCTAACCCAACCTAACATCTCGGCCGTAATATTTGACAACATTCCTGTCAAGTTGGCCTCTACGTTTCCGTGGGACCTTTATATACATCAATAACGTAATATAACCTAACCTACCCCAACCTAACATCTCGGTGATAATATTTGACAACATTCCAGGCGAGTTGGCTTCTCTGTCTCCGTGGGACCTTTATATACATCTATAACGTAATATAACCTAACCTAAGCCAACCTAACATCTCGGCGGTAATATTTGAAAACATTCCTGGCGAGTTGGCATCTACTTCTCCGTGGGACCTTTATATACATCAATAACGTAATATAACCTATCCTAAACCAACCTAAAATCTCGGCGGTAATATTTGACAACATTCCTGGCGAGTTGGCCTCTACGTCTCCGTGGGACCTTTATATACATCAATAACATAATATAAGCTAGCCTAACCCAATCTAACATGTCGGCGGTAATATTTGACAACATTCCTGGCGAGTTGGCTCCTCCGTCTCCGTGGGACCTTTATATACATCACTAACGTAATATAACTTAACCTAACCCAACCTAACATCTCGGCCGTAATATTTGACAACATTCCTGTCGAGTTGGCCTCTACGTTTCCGTGGGACCTTTATATACATCAATAACGTAATATAACCTAACCTACCCCAACCTAACATCTCGGTGATAATATTTGACAACATTCCAGGCGAGTTGGCTTCTCCGTTTCCATGGGACCTTTATATACATCTATAACGTAATATAACCTAACCTAACCCAACCTAACATCTCGGCGGTAATATTTGAAAACATTCCTTGCGAGTTGGCATCTACGTCTCCGTGGGACATTTATATACATCAATAACGTAATATAACCTAACCTAACCCAATCTAACATCTCGGCGGTAATATTTGACAACATTCCTGGCGAGTTGGCCTCTGCGTCTCCGTGGGACCTTCATATACATCAATAACGTTATATAACCTAACCTAACCCAACCTAACATCTCGGCGGTAATATTTGAAAACATTCCTGGCGAGTTGGCATCTACGTCTCCGTGGGACATTTATATACATCAATAACGTAATATAACCTAACCTAACCCAATCTAACATCTCGGCGGTAACATTTGACAACATTCCTGGCGAGTTGGCTCCTCCGTCTCCGTGGGACCTTTATATACATCAATAACGTAATATAACCTATCCTAAACCAACCTAAAATCTCGGCGGTAATATTTGACAACATTCCTGGCGAGTTGGCCTCTACGTCTCCGTGGGACCTTTATGTACATCAATAACATAATATAAGCTAGCCTAACCCAATCTAACATCTCGGCGGTAATATTTGACCACATTCCTGTCTTGTTGGCCTCTACGTCTCCGTGGGACCTTTATATACATCAATAACATAATATAAGCTAGCCTAACCCAATCTAACATGTCGGCGGTAATATTTGACCACATTCCTGTCTTGTTGCCCTCTACGTCTCCGTGGGACCTTTATATACATCAATAACGTAATATAACCTAACCTACCCCAACCTAACATCTCGGTGGTAATATTTGACAACATTCCAGGCGAGTTGGCTTCTCCGTCTCCGTGGGACCTTTATATACATCTATAACGTAATATAACCTAACCTAAGCCAACCTAACATCTCGGCGGTAATATTTGAAAACATTCCTGGCGAGTTGGCATCTACTTCTCCGTGGGACCTTTATATACATCAATAACGTAATATAACCTATCCTAAACCAACCTAAAATCTCGGCGGTAATATTTGACAACATTCCTGGCGAGTTGGCCTCTACGTCTCCGTGGGACCTTTATATACATCAATAACATAATATAAGCTAGCCTAACCCAATCTAACATGTCGGCGGTAATATTTGACCACATTCCTGTCTTGTTGGCCTCTACGTCTCCGTGGGTCCTTTATATACGTCAATAACGTAATATAACCTAACCTAACCCAACCTAACATCTCAGCGGTAATATTTGACAACATTCCTGGCGAGTTGGCTTCTCCGTCTCCGTGGGACATTTATATACACCAATCACGTAACATAACCTAACCTAACCCAACCTATCATCTCGGCGCTAATATTTGACACCATTCCTGGCGAGTTGGCTCCTCCGTCTCCGTGGGACCTTTATATACATCACTAACGTAATATAACTTAACCTAACCCAACCTAACATCTCGGCGGTAATATTTGACAACATTCCTGTCGAGTTGGCCTCTACGTTTCCGTGGGACATTTATATACATCAATAACGTAATATAACCTAACCTAACCCAATCTAACATCTCGGCGGTAACATTTGACAACATTCCTGGCGAGTTGGCTCCTCCGTCTCCGTGGGACCTTTATATACATCAATAACGTAATATAACCTATCCTAAACCAACCTAAAATCTCGGCGGTAATATTTGACAACATTCCTGGCGAGTTGGCCTCTACGTCTCCGTGGGACCTTTATGTACATCAATAACATAATATAAGCTAGCCTAACCCAATCTAACATCTCGGCGGTAATATTTGACCACATTCCTGTCTTGTTGGCCTCTACGTCTCCGTGGGACCTTTATATACATCAATAACATAATATAAGCTAGCCTAACCCAATCTAACATGTCGGCGGTAATATTTGACCACATTCCTGTCTTGTTGGCCTCTACGTATCCGTGGGACCTTTATATACATCAATAACGTAATATAACCTAACCTACCCCAACCTAACATCTCGGTGGTAATATTTGACAACATTCCAGGCGAGTTGGCTTCTCCGTCTCCGTGGGACCTTTATATACATCTATAACGTAATATAACCTAACCTAAGCCAACCTAACATCTCGGCGGTAATATTTGAAAACATTCCTGGCGAGTTGGCATCTACTTCTCCGTGGGACCTTTGTATACATCAATAACGTAATATAACCTATCCTAACCCAACCTAAAATCTCGGCGGTAATATTTGACAACATTCCTGGCGAGTTGGCCTCTACGTCTCCGTGGGACCTTTATATACATCAATAACATAATATAAGCTAGCCTAACCCAATCTAACATGTCGGCGGTAATATTTGACAACATTCCTGGCGAGTTGGCATCTACTTCTCCGTGGGACATTTATATACATCAATAACGTAATATAACCTAACCTAACCCAATCTAACATCTCGGCGGTAATATTTGACAACATTCCTGGCGAGTTGGCCTCTGCGTCTCCGTGGGACCTTCATATACATCAATAACGTTATATAACCTAACCTAACCCAACCAAACATCTCGGCGGTAATATTTGACAACATACCTGGCGAGTTGGCCTCTACGTCTCCGTCGGACCTTCATATACATCAATAACGAAATATAACCTAACCTAACCTAACCTATCATCTCGGCGGTAACATTTGACAACATTCCTGGCGAGTTGGCCTCTACGTCTCCGTGGGACCTTTATGTACATCAATAACATAATATAAGCTAGCCTAACCCAATCTAACATCTCGGCGGTAATATTTGACCACATTCCTGTCTTGTTGGCCTCTACGTCTCCGTGGGACCTTTATATACATCAATAACATAATATAAGCTAGCCTAACCCAATCTAACATGTCGGCGGTAATATTTGACCACATTCCTGTCTTGTTGGCCTCTACGTCTCCGTGGGACCTTTATATACATCAATAACGTAATATAACCTAACCTACCCCAACCTAACATCTCGGTGGTAATATTTGACAACATTCCAGGCGAGTTGGCTTCTCCGTCTCCGTGGGACCTTTATATACATCTATAACGTAATATAACCTAACCTAAGCCAACCTAACATCTCGGCGGTAATATTTGAAAACATTCCTGGCGAGTTGGCATCTACTTCTCCGTGGGACATTTATATACATCAATAACGTAATATAACCTATCCTAAACCAACCTAAAATCTCGGCGGTAATATTTGACAACATTCCTGGCGAGTTGGCCTCTACGTCTCCGTGGGACCTTTATGTACATCAATAACATAATATAAGCTAGCCTAACCCAATCTAACATCTCGGCGGTAATATTTGACCACATTCCTGTCTTGTTGGCCTCTACGTCTCCGTGGGACCTTTATATACATCAATAACATAATATAAGCTAGCCTAACCCAATCTAACATGTCGGCGGTAATATTTGACCACATTCCTGTCTTGTTGGCCTCTACGTCTCCGTGGGACCTTTATATACATCAATAACGTAATATAACCTAACCTACCCCAACCTAACATCTCGGTGGTAATATTTGACAACATTCCAGGCGAGTTGGCTTCTCCGTCTCCGTGGGACCTTTATATACATCTATAACGTAATATAACCTAACCTAAGCCATCCTAACATCTCGGCGGTAATATTTGAAAACATTCCTGGCGAGTTGGCATCTACTTCTCCGTGGGACATTTATATACATCAATAACGTAATATAACCTAACCTAACCCAATCTAACATCTCGGCGGTAATATTTGACAACATTCCTGGCGAGTTGGCCTCTGCGTCTCCGTGGGACCTTCATATACATCAATAACGTTATATAACCTAACCTAACCCAACCAAACATCTCGGCGGTAATATTTGACAACATACCTGGCGAGTTGGCCTCTACGTCGCCGTCGGACCTTCATATACATCAATAACGAAATATAACCTAACCTAACCTAACCTATCATCTCGGCGGTAACATTTGACAACATTCCTGGCGAGTTGGCTCCTCCGTCTCCGTGGGACCTTTATATACATCACTAACGTAATATAACTTAACCTAACCCAACCTAACATCTCGGCCGTAATATTTGACAACATTCCTGTCGAGTTGGCCTCTACGTTTCCGTGGGACCTTTATATACATCAATAACGTAATATAACCTAACCTACCCCAACCTAACATCTCGGTGATAATATTTGACAACATTCCAGGCGAGTTGGCTTCTCTGTCTCCGTGGGACCTTTATATACATCTATAACGTAATATAACCTAACCTAAGCCAACCTAACATCTCGGCGGTAATATTTGAAAACATTCCTGGCGAGTTGGCATCTACTTCTCCGTGGGACCTTTATATACATCAATAACGTAATATAACCTATCCTAAACCAACCTAAAATCTCGGCGGTAATATTTGACAACATTCCTGGCGAGTTGGCCTCTACGTCTCCGTGGGACCTTTATATACATCAATAACATAATATAAGCTAGCCTAACCCAATCTAACATGTCGGCGGTAATATTTGACAACATTCCTGGCGAGTTGGCTCCTCCGTCTCCGTGGGACCTTTATATACATCACTAACGTAATATAACTTAACCTAACCCAACCTAACATCTCGGCCGTAATATTTGACAACATTCCTGTCGAGTTGGCCTCTACGTTTCCGTGGGACCTTTATATACATCAATAACGTAATATAACCTAACCTACCCCAACCTAACATCTCGGTGATAATATTTGACAACATTCCAGGCGAGTTGGCTTCTCCGTTTCCATGGGACCTTTATATACATCTATAACGTAATATAACCTAACCTAACCCAACCTAACATCTCGGCGGTAATATTTGAAAACATTCCTTGCGAGTTGGCATCTACGTCTCCGTGGGACATTTATATACATCAATAACGTAATATAACCTAACCTAACCCAATCTAACATCTCGGCGGTAATATTTGACAACATTCCTGGCGAGTTGGCCTCTGCGTCTCCGTGGGACCTTCATATACATCAATAACGTTATATAACCTAAAATAACCCAACCTAACATCTCGGCGGTAATATTTGAAAACATTCCTGGCGAGTTGGCATCTACGTCTCCGTGGGACATTTATATACATCAATAACGTAATATAACCTAACCTAACCCAATCTAACATCTCGGCGGTAACATTTGACAACATTCCTGGCGAGTTGGCTCCTCCCTCTCCGTGGGACCTTTATATACATCAATAACGTAATATAACCTATCCTAAACCAACCTAAAATCTCGGCGGTAATATTTGACAACATTCCTGGCGAGTTGGCCTCTACGTCTCCGTGGGACCTTTATGTACATCAATAACATAATATAAGCTAGCCTAACCCAATCTAACATCTCGGCGGTAATATTTGACCACATTCCTGTCTTGTTGGCCTCTACGTCTCCGTGGGACCTTTATATACATCAATAACATAATATAAGCTAGCCTAACCCAATCTAACATGTCGGCGGTAATATTTGACATTTCAGGCGAGTTGGCTTCTCCGTCTCCGTGGGACCTTTATATACATCTATAACGTAATATAACCTAACCTAAGCCAACCTAACATCTCGGCGGTAATATTTGAAAACATTCCTGGCGAGTTGGCATCTACTTCTCCGTGGGACCTTTATATACATCAATAACGTAATATAACCTATCCTAAACCAACCTAAAATCTCGGCGGTAATATTTGACAACATTCCTGGCGAGTTGGCCTCTACGTCTCCGTGGGACCTTTATATACATCAATAACATAATATAAGCTAGCCTAACCCAATCTAACATGTCGGCGGTAATATTTGACCACATTCCTGTCTTGTTGGCCTCTACGTCTCCGTGGGTCCTTTATATACGTCAATAACGTAATATAACCTAACCTAACCCAACCTAACATCTCGGCGGTAATATTTGACAACATTCCTGGCGAGTTGGCTTCTCCGTCTCCGTGGGACCTTTATATACATCAATCACGTAATATAACCTAACCTAACCCAACCTATCATCTCGGCGCTAATATTTGACACCATTCCTGGCGAGTTGAACTCTACGTCACCGTGGGATCTTTATATACATCAATAACGTAATATAACCTAACCTAACCCAACCTAACATCTCGGCGGTAATATTTGACAAAATTCCTGGCGAGTTGGCTTCTCCGCCTCCGTGGGGCCTTCATATACATCAATAACGTAATATAACCTAACCTAACCCAACCTAACATCTCGGCGGTAACATTTGACAACATTCCTGTCGAGTTGGCCTCTACGTTTCCGTGGGACATTTATATACATCAATAACGTAATATAACCTAACCTACCCCAACCTAACATCTCGGTGATAATATTTGACAACATTCCAGGCGAGTTGGCTTCTCCGTTTCCATGGGACCTTTATATACATCTATAACGTAATATAACCTAACCTAACCCAACCTAACATCTCGGCGGTAATATTTGAAAACATTCCAGGCGAGTTGGCATCTACGTCTCCGTGGGACATTTATATACATCAATAACGTAATATAACCTAACCTAACCCAATCTAACATCTCGGCGGTAACATTTGACAACATTCCTGGCGAGTTGGCTCCTCCGTCTCCGTGGGACCTTTATATACATCAATAACGTAATATAACCTATCCTAAACCAACCTAAAATCTCGGCGGTAATATTTGACAACATTCCTGGCGAGTTGGCCTCTACGTCTCCGTGGGACCTTTGGTACATCAATAACATAATATAAGCTAGCCTAACCCAATCTAACATCTCGGCGGTAATATTTGACCACATTCCTGTCTTGTTGGCCTCTACGTCTCCGTGGGACCTTTATACACATCAATAACATAATATAAGCTAGCCTAACCCAATCTAACATGTCGGCGGTAATATTTGACCACATTCCTGTCTTGTTGGCCTCTACGTCTCCGTGGGACCTTTGGTACATCAATAACATAATATAAGCTAGCCTAACCCAATCTAACATCTCGGCGGTAATATTTGACAACATTCCTGGCGAGT
>CAXAJV010000391.1:0-13000 GCA_963969225.1 Xylocopa violacea | reverse complement strand
CTGGCGAGTTGGCCTCTACGTCTCCGTGGGACCTTTACATAGTTCAATAACGTAATATAACCTAACCTAACCCAACCTAACATCTCGGCGGTAATATTTGACATCATTCCTGGCGAGTTGGCCTCTACTTCTCCGTTTGACCTTCATATACATAAATAACGTAATATAACGTAACCTAACCCAACCAATCATCTCTGCGGTAATATTTGACAACGTTCCTGGCGAGTTGGCTTCTCCGTCTCCGCGGGACCTTTATGTACGTCAATAACGTAATATAACGTAACCTAACCCAACCTATCATCTCGGCGGTAATATTTTACAACATTCCTGGCGAGTTGGCCTCTACGTCTCCGTGGGACCTTTATATACATCCATAACATAATATAAGCCAGCCTATCCCAATCTAACATCTCGGCGGTAATATTTGACCACATTCCTGGCTTGTTGGCCTCTACGTCTCCGTGGGACCTTTATATACATCAATAACGTAATATAACCTAACCTAACCCAACCTAACATCTCGGCGGTAATATTTGACGTCATTCCTGGCGAGTTGGCCTCTACGTCTCCGTGGGACCTTTATATACGTCAATAACGTAATATAACCTAACCTAACCCAACCTAACATCTCGGCGCTAAATTTGACCACATTCCTGGCTTGTTGGCCTCTACGTCTCCGTGGGACCTTCATATACATCAATAACGTAATATAACCTACCCTAACCCAACCTATCATCTCGGCGGTAATATTTGACAACATTCCTGGCGAGTTGGCCTCTACGTCTCCGTGGGAACTTTATATACATCCATAACATAATATAAGCCAGCCTATCCCAATCTAACATCTCGGCGGTAATATTTGACCACATTCCTCGCTTGTTGGACTCTACGTCTCCGTGGGACCTTTATATACATCAATAACGTAATATAACCTAATCAAACCCAACCTAACATCTCGGCGGTAATATTTGATATCATTCCTGGCGAGTTGGCCTCTACGTCTCCGTTTGACCTTCATATACATCAATAACGTAATATAACGTAACCTAACCCAACCAATCATCTCGGCGGTAATATTTGACAACATTCCTGGCGAGTTGGCCTCTACGTCTCCGTGGGACCTTTATATACGTCAATAACGTGATATAACCTAACCTAACCCAACCTAACATCTCGGCGGTAATATTTGACCACATTCCTGGCTTGTTGGTCTCTACGTCTCCGTGGGACCTTTATATACATCAATAACGTAATATAACCTTTTTTTTTTTTTCGCAGGGAAATCCTCATGGATACCGTGGATTTTTTGGGAAATCCGCGGTTATGTCGGACTCTTACCGACTAAAACCCTGCGGTGGTCTTCCTACACTTGTAGCGGGTAGCCGGGAACTCTTTCGAACGCGTCCAGCATCCCGCCTCGTGTCTGTGTTCTTTGAACTCTCTGTTCATAGCTGGCGTGCGAGTTCATACTTTAGATTGGCAACGACTGCAACCACCACAGTCGTTTGCCTCTCCTCGGTCGAGCGCGTGCCGGATAGACTTGACCCAAATCCTGTCTAGCCGGCGCTCGGCTGCTCTTTCTGTTTTTTCTTATTTACTTTTTCTTTGCGCAATCTTTTCTATTACGCTTGTGTGCGAATGCATGCATTCCTCACGCGTACCTCTTTGTCGAATTTCTTGCGCCTGTCTTCAATCTTCGAAGTCGTCTTCCTCTTCTCCCGCTTGCGGCGTTTGAGATGGACGACGGCGGCGAAGCTCCGCTCCCCGGTGGGTACTTTGGAGCGACTCTCGCGCCCTGACGGACGAGAGTCCCCTACCTTGGAGTGGAACGTGGCAAACGTCTACAACGCCGACCACGTAAGGCTCGTCGAGCAGAAAGCGTGCGCTCTCTTTCGCGCTCGGCGGCTTCCTTCGCAGCCATCACTTTGTCGCAAAACAAGGTAACGGCTCGCCAGTATCTCTCCCCTTCCAGCATCTTCGGCAGGATGCTGGTCGGCGAGAGATCCCGTCCGATCTCTGCCACGAGAGCGTGGCGCAGCGTTTGCCACTCTGGACAGCGTTCCAACGTGTGCTGCGCAGAGTCGTCTCCGTCTCCGCAATGGTGACATTCAGCCGTGGCCTCTTTTCCGATCTTGCAGAGGTACTGACCGAAGCATCCATGTCCAGTCAGCACCTGCGTCACTCTGAAGATGAGCTGCCCTCTCCTGTTTTCTACCCAGTTTTCCAAGATGGGTAGAATCGCTCCAACGATCCTGTGATTGGTCGCAGGTGCGAGTTTCTCCTTCCATTTAGAGAAAGTGAAGCGTCTCGCTTCTCTTCTAATCTCGTCCCTTGTCGGAGCAGGTGCACCTTCTTCTTCTACCTGGCGCGTAGTGCGAAGGGTTTCGTACACTATGAGGTCTTCCTGCGCCAGGTATTCCAGGGGAGCGAGACCCGCCAGCATTGTTGCCGCGTCGTAGGAAATCGTGCGATATCCTCTTATGACCCGAATGGCTATTCTTCGCCACGCGCTTCGCAGCAGCTGCAGCTTTCTGCCTCCTTTGTTAAGCGCGTCGCTCCATACCGGGGCTCCGTAAAGCGCAATGCTTTTTATCACCCCAGCATAGACTTTCCTTACTTTCTCGTCCGGTCCGTGCAGATTCGGCATGATGCGGCTTAGATAATTTGCCGCAGCATCCAGTCGAACGGCCTGACGAGCGAAGTGGAGACCAAAGTTCCATTTATCGTCGAGGAGCAGTCCGAGATACTTCATCTCGCTCCCCACTGTAACTTTGGATGGTCCAATGTTGACCACTTCGTTTCCTCCTCGCGGGTCTCTTCTTCGTCCCTTGAAGCACAGGATTTCAGATTTCTCCGGTGCCATCTGGAGCCCCATCTTCTTGATCGTATTAGCCACGACCGCAACTGCCACTTCGGCCCGGCAGATTGCGCGTTGCCGGCACGTGTCGACTGCCAACACCATCGTGTCATCCGCGTAGCACGTAAGATGCACGCCGGACGGCATTGGCAGCTTCAGGACCGCGTCGTACCCGAGATTCCAGAGAAGCGGTCCGAGGACCGATCCCTGGGGAACGCCGCGATCAATCTTCTTTTTCTCGATTCCATGCCGGCTATCGTAGAGAACCGCGCGGTTGCTCAGGTAATTTTCCACGACCCTTCGCAGGTATCGCGGAAACCCGTGCTTTTCAAGCGCTCTACGTATCGTACTCCATTCGAGGGAGTTGAACGCATTCTTAATATCTAAAGATATCGCGATTACGACTCCCCCGGCGGCGATCGCGTTTTCGGCGAAACTTTTCACTTGTCGAATCGCGTCAATCGTCGATCGTCCTTCTCGGAAGCCGAATTGGTTCTCGGCTAAGTTCGGCCCGGTTCGCGACAGGTGCTCGATGAGGCGGTTGTGGATTATCCTTTCAAATAATTTTCCGACCTCGTCGAGCAAAACTATCGGCCTGTACGCTGCCGGTGAATCCTCCGATTTTCCCGGCTTTCGGAGCAACACTAATCTGCCGGTTTTCCATCTTGCTGGAAACGTACCCGTCTTCAAGCATGCTGTAAATAACTTCCGCAATCTTGAATTCAGGACACTGAGTGCCATCGACCAGGCACGGCCGGGAATTCCGTCCGGTCCGGGCGCGGTGTTCTTCTTTGTCATGCGCTTTATGGCGCGAGCCATTTCCTCCTCGGTGACGTCGTTGTCCAGCGACCAGATGATCGGGTCGATGTGTGCTGAAATTTGCGAGTTGCTCGCCGACGTAGCCTCTTCCGGTGGGAAGAGCGTGTCGACAACTCGCTTCAAGAACGGCGTCTCCATCGTCTCCGTTAACGGGGGCGCCCACGGTCGTAATTTATTCATTACTATCTTGTACGGCCGCCCCCACGGATCCTCGCGCAGTGTTTCCAGCAGCCCGTCCCATGCTCGTGCCTTTGATGTCTTTATAGCGGCCTGCAGCTCTATTTTCTTCTCCTTGTAAACTTCATAGAGCTGCGCTTTCCTCACCGAATCGGGATTCCTCCGTTTCCGGTATCTCGTGTATTGCCTCCGTGCGTTTGTGCTCTCCGCACGGAGAAGAGCGATCTCGTTCCTCCACCAATATACGGGTTTACGAGTGGGGTTCGACCTTATTTTCGGCATGCTTGCGTTGCACACCGATGTCAACGTCCTCGTAAACCATTCTGCTTCTCGCTCAACTACGGCCGCTTCGGTCGGTTCGCTCGGCCAGGTAGCGGCGAGGGTTGCCGCCATAAACATATCTTCGTCGATTTTTCGCAACGACCATCTATTTTGCTTCTGGTCCGCTGCCCTTCTTCCTTGTACCGTGGATATGTCGATCCTTATATATAAGTGATCAGATAAAGTTTCGATCGGATCCACTTTCCAGCTCGTGACTCTTCGAGATGCTGCGTCGTTCGCGAACGAGAGGTCGACCTTGCTCTCGCCCTGTGGACGCACGCACGTACTGGCAGATCCTTGATTCAACAGTCTGAGATTCGCGGATGCTGCCCAGTCCATTGTCGAGTGTCCACGCTGAGTCGTTCTGGAAGAGCGCCACATAGTCGCGTGCGCGTTGAAATCTCCCAGTACGAATGTCGGTTGCGAGGCGTGATTTCGCACTACACCCTCCACTTCGTCCAGGAGCTGATCGAAATCTTGCAACGACCAACTCGGCGGCGCGTATATTCCAATGACGACGCAATCCGACCACGATACTGCGACGTAACCACGCCCTTGCGCGATGGCTGTGATCGGTCGGATGCGTGTCGGCGTCGCCTGAATTATTGCAACCGTCTTCTCCCTGTTTGCTATCCATGACGGCTTGTCGTGGATTAAATACGGCTCCGCGGCAACCACTAATTCAACCACGCCGCTTTGCAGGCTTTCGAGCATAAGATCTTGTGCTCTCGCGGCGTGATTTAAATTAGTTTGCACTATCTGGCATTTCATATTGAAAGTTACGCCAGATCCATCGCCTCCTCGCGGCTGGTGCTCGCCTTCAGAGTTTCGCGCTCCTTCTCCTCTTCGTGGTTGTGTTTGGCTGCTGCTGCAGCTTTTTCCTTCTTTTCCTCAGGTTTCTTATCCTTACCTGAGGATTTAGCGCTCGATTGAGTAGCGTTCTTCTGTCCTTTTTTTGCCGGCGGCGGGACAGTGCAGGCTTTGCTACCTGCTCTGTGTCCATGCGGGCGGTTCGCCGACTTGCATACCGGGCACGTCGGTGCCTTCTCATTGCATTCCGCAGCGCGGTGTCCCTTCTCACCGCACCGGTAACACGCCTCCGTTCGGTCCATGGTCGCGGAGCATTTCGCGATTACGTGCCCGATTTCCCAACATTTGAAGCAGGTAAGTTGTCGTGCTTCGATGGGTTCAACGCGGACGGACGTCCATCCGACCTTTACTTTACCGTTTTCGGTAACCTTCTTTGCGGCGGCGACCGGGCATTGCATAAGCATCGTGCCCATGCCGTTATACGCCGTCCTCCTGGGACCGGTTTTTATCTCGTCGGCGGTGCAGCCGCCTTGTGCGGCGACTGCTTCGACGACCTCACCGACCGTGATCGAGTCTTCCATCCTGAAGACTCTCAGGGCCGCTCTCTTGCAGGGGCGCGTGATTTTTACACCCCTCGTGATCGCGAATAGCCCGGTTAACTTGTTGGCGAGCGCGTTCGCCTTCTCTTCTTTACCTTCGCCGCTTATTTCGAGAATAAGCGCTCCGGTCAGCGCTTTCCTGGGTTTGACCTCACCGATTCCCAGGTCCGACAGTTTGATCTTCTGCCGCGCCGTTGTCATAAGCTCGGCGTATGTCGATTTACTGCCCTCCTCTATAGTGATTACGACAGCGGCCGTGCTCGGGGTTTTCATCACTATCGGCTTTTCTTTTGGCATCGACTTCGCAGCTGCTACCTTCTTGCCTGCCCTCACGGTCTTGTTTACGGTGGCCGTCGTCTCCTTTTTCGACTTTCTGCCGAGGACTTTCGTCCACGGCGTCTCCGTCTCCTTCTTGTTCTGCGGAGCAGGTGCGCTCGCTGCTGGACACTTCCCTTCGCTCTCCTTCCGAACCTGCTCCTTTTGAATCTCTTCCATCCTCTTCTGGATGGGTGATTTCTTTGTTTCCGCTATCGCGGATTTTTTGACCGGTGGAAGGGGCATTGCCTCTCTCTTCCCAGCGGACTTCTCCTTCTTTATGATTGCGGCGCTTGTTCCCTCTTTCGCGGGTTCTTCGCGTCGCGCAACATTTCGTGCCTCCGACCGCGGACGATCCTCCTTCGGAGCGAAGCGCTTCTCCGCCTTCTCCCAAAATTGTGTAAGCCGTTCGTTGACAACGGCCCCAATCTGCTCCATTAGCAGTACGAGACCGGTGTCGGGGATGCTGGCTTTCTCCTGCTTCGTAGTCAGCGATTGCCGTCGTGTTCTTTTATCACTACGCTCGGCGATCTCCATGCTTTTGATCGCCGGCGATAATTGGCTGTTTGCCGTATTTTCGAGGGCGGTCAGCCTCTCCTTGAGAAGGGCATTCTCCTTCTCCAGTTTTTCAGCCTTAGCTTTAATAAGGCTGAATTCCTGATCTCCTGCTGTTCCGGCGATAACGCGGCTGGCGCGTTGTTCAGCTTCCGTAGTCGCCGCTCGCAGGATTCGAACGCTGACGCGCATCGACCGTTTAATTGTGCCCTTCAGCTGCGACGACTTCGCAGCGGCATATTCAATTTTGGCCGCCGATTCCAGAGCCCAGGCTGCCAGATCCTCTATCGGCATTTTCCTGGCCTCTTCGTCAAAAACTTCCTGGTCCGGAATAGGATTTGACGTCCTTGATGGTGGCGGCGGCATGCAATCACCGTAGAGGAGCTCTCGCTCTAGAGCGTCCTCTGCATCCTTCTCGGCAGCTTTATCGGCTAGCAGTTTGGCTTCCGCCAATTTTATGTATTCCTCCGTTGTGGGGGGGGGGGGGCGTCCCCTCTTCTTCAGATGCTTCGTTGACTCGGACGGCGTCGTCGAGAGCAACGAAGCGAGTGACGTGTCCGAATCGTATTCGGACGTCTCCGCCTTTGATCTCTTCACGCTCCTGCGCGTGCGTGGAATTCTCCTCTCTGGTTCCCGCAGCATCCTGCCTTCAGTCCTCTCCGACTTGCTGCTGCCGCCGGTTCTGCAACTGATAAGGCCACTCGGGCCGGCCCCCTTTCCCCCACTCGCCACGGTCGCGTAATCGCGCGTCGCCATGCTCCTCCGTGGAGAAAATCACACCGCGCACCTAACTTGCTCCGCCGTGTGGGAACGTTCGCACTTCCCACGTTCAGCGCAGACCGGTTGTCTGTCTCTGTCCCGCACACAGTTCAACCGTCACTCTCTCTTTGTCTCTCTATTCGTCCTCTCACTCGCTCTTGCGTTCGCTTCGATTTCCGCGAACAGTTCACGGAGCGACGCCAGAGTTCAATATTCGCGCTTTAAGAGTCTCTAGCACTTACCTTTTTTGTCTTCGTTGTCGCAATCTCCTGGAATAATCCGAGATTGATTACGGCTGGTAGCCTCTTTCTCGCCGAGTTCCCGCGTCGCACTTTTACACTGTTTTTTGCACTAATGTTATCGAAAATCAGTGTTTCTACAATCGTGCTTAACGCCCGGAAGCGCTGAAAGTGCGGGAACACGTCGAAAAGGCCGGGAGAAGCCCTTGTTTCGCGACTGCCGTCTCGACGCGGCGTACGTGCCACGCCTGACTGTCAAGATGGCGGCGGCGACGCCTCGTTTTCTCCCGATGCTTTTCCACGTATTATCGCACCTTTTTCTCCTGTGCCCGCAACCACGGGAGCCACCTCACAGTCACTTTTGCCGCAAAGAGCACTTTAAGTTCGCAAACAAGCAGCAATCGCCGGAAAGAACGCTCTAATCGCGGTGGAACGCGTACGTGCCACGGCTGCGCGGCAATATGGCGGCGGTGACGCCCTGTTCCTTTCCGCCGATTTCCACTTGTTTTCGCACACTTTTGGCACTTTCCACTGCACAAACTGCGCACTGGTTGTGCCGCACGTGACACTGACTCTCAGGGAAGTGATCCAGACCACTTTCCAACTCCTTTTCTGCCGAAAACGCCGACTCAATTGTCGACGCCACGTCACCGAAAGCGAACAAACGACACGCAGAGCGTATATTCCTTTCTATCGCGTTATTCTTGCTACTAGCTTCTAGTTCTTACACTAGAAGTTTTCACAATCCTCCTCGGAAGGATATAAACCGAAGTATATATCCTTTATCGCCTAAAAAGTCGCGTCGTACAACTCAGGTAGCGGAGCGCACCGAAACACGTCCGCTCTATACGGCTGCTCGAACGAGACTCCAACGTAATATAACCTAACCTAACCCAACCTAACATCTCGGCGGTAATATTTGACGTCATTCCTGGCGAGTTGGCCTCTACGTCTCCGTTTGACCTTCATATACATTAATAACGTAATATAAACTACCCTAACCCAACCTATCATCTCGGCGGTAATATTTGACAACATTTCTGGCGAGTTGGCCTCTACGTCTCCGTGGGACCTTTATATACGTCAATAACGTAATATAACCTAACCTAACCCAACCTAACATCTCGGCGCTAAATTTGACCACATTCCTGGCTTGTTGGCCTCTACGTCTCCGTGGGACCTTCATATACATCAATAACGTAATATAACCTACCCTAACCCAACATATCATCTCGGCGGTAATATTTGACAACATTCCTGGCGAGTTGGCCTCTACGTCTCCGTGGGAACTTTATATACATCCATAACATAATATAAGCCAGCCTATCCCAATCTAACATCTCGGCGGTAATATTTGACCACATTCCTCGCTTGTTGGCCTCTACGTCTCCGTGGGACCTTTATATACATCAATAACGTAATATAACCTAACCTAACCCAACCTAACATCTCGGCGGTAATATTTGACGTCATTCCTGGCGAGTTGGCCTCTACGTCTCCGTTTGACCTTCATATACATTAATAACGTAATATAACGTAACCTAACCCAACCTATCATCTCGGCGGTAATATTTGACAACATTCCTGGCGAGTTGGACTCTACGTCTCCGTGGGGCCTTTACATAGTTCAATAACGTAATATAACCTAACCTAACCTAACCTAACATCTCGGCGCTAAATTTGACCACATTCCTGGCTTGTTGGCCTCTACGTCTCCGTGGGACCTTCATGTACATCAATAACGTAATATAACCTACCCTAACCCAACCTATCATCTCGGCGGTAATATTTGACAACATTCCTGGCGAGTTGGCCTCTACGTCTCCGTGGGACCTTTATATACATCCATAACATAATATAAGCCAGCCTATCCCAATCTAACATCTCGGCGGTAATATTTGACCACATTCCTCGCTTGTTGGCCTCTACGTCTCCGTGGGACCTTTATATACATCAATAACGTAATATAACCTACCCTAACCCAACCTAACATCTCGGCGGTAATATTTGACATCATTCCTGGCGAGTTGGCCTCTACTGCTCCGTTTGACCTTCATATACATCAATAACGTAATATAACGTAACCTAACCCAACCTATCATCTCGGCGGTAATATTTGACAACATTCCTGGCGAGTTGGCCTCCACGTCTCCGTGGGACCTTTATATACATCCATAACATAATATAAGCCAGCCTATCCCAATCTAACATCTCGGCGGTAATATTTGACCACACTCCTGGCTTGTTGGTCTCTACGTCTCCGTGGGACCTTTATATACATCAATAACGTAATATAACCTAACCTATCCCAACCTAACATCTCGGCGGTAATATTTGACGTCATTCCTGGCGAGTTGGACTCTACGTCTCCGTTTGACCTTCATATACATCAATAACGTAATATAACCTACCCTAACCCAACCTAACATCTCGGCGGTAATATTTGACATCATTCCTGGCGAGTTGGCCTCTACTGCTCCGTTTGACCTTCATATACATCAATAACGTAATATAACCTAATCTAACCCAACCAGTCATCTCGGCGGTAATATTTGACAACGTTCCTGGCGAGTTGGCTTCTCCGTCTCCGCGGGACCTTTATGTACGTCAATAACGTAATATAACCTAACCTAACCCAACCTATCATCTCGGCGGTAATATTTGACAACATTCCTGGCGAGTTGGCCTCTACGTCTCCGTGGGACCTTTATATACATCCATAACGTAATATAACGTAACCTAACCCAACCAATAATCTCGGCGGTAATATTTGACAACATTCCTGGCGAGTGGGCCTCTACGTCTCCGTGGGACCTTTATATACGTCAATAACGTAATATAACCTAACCTAACCCAACCTAACATCTCGGCGCTAAATTTGACCACATTCCTGGCTTGTTGGCCTCTGCGTCTCCGTTTGACCTTCATATACATCAATAACGTAATATAACCTACCCTAACCCAACCTATCATCTCGGCGGTAATATTTGACAACATTCCTGGCGAGTTGGCCTCTACGTCTCCGTGGGACCTTTATATACATCCATAACATAATATAAGCCAGCCTATCCCAATCTAACATCTCGGCGGTAATATTTGACCACATTCCTCGCTTGTTGGCCTCTACGTCTCCGTGGGACCTTTATATACATCAATAACGTAATATAACCTAACCTAACCCAACCTAACATCTCGGCGGTAATATTTGACGTCATTCCTGGCGAGTTGGCCTCTACGTCTCCGTTTGACCTTCATATACATTAATAACGTAATATAACGTAACCTAACCCAACCTATCATCTCGGCGGTAATATTTGACAACATTCCTGGCGAGTTGGGCTCTACGTCTCCGTGGGACCTTTACATAGTTCAATAACGTAATATAACCTAACCTAACCCAACCTAACATCTCGGCGGTAATATTTGACATCATTCCTGGCGAGTTGGCCTCTACGTCTCCGTGGGACATTTATATACATCAATAACGTAATATAACCTAACCTAACCCAACCTAACATCTCGGCGGTAATATTTGACATCATTCCTGGCGAGTTGGCCTCTACTTCTCCGTTTGACCTTCATATACATAAATAACGTAATATAACGTAACCTAACCCAACCAATCATCTCTGCGGTAATATTTGACAACGTTCCTGGCGAGTTGGCTTCTCCGTCTCCGCGGGACCTTTATGTACGTCAATAACGTAATATAACGTAACCTAACCCAACCTATCATCTCGGCGGTAATATTTTACAACATTCCTGGCGAGTTGGCCTCTACGTCTCCGTGGGACCTTTACATACTTCAATAACGTAATATAACCTAATCTAACCCAACCTAACATCTCGGCGGTAATATTTGACATCATTCCTGGCGAGTTGGCCTCTACTTCTCTGTTTGACCTTCATATACATAAATAACGTAATATAACGTAACCTAACCCAACCAATCATCTCGGCGGTAATATTTGACAACATTCCTGGCGAGTTGGCCTCTATGTCCCCGTGGGACCTTTATATACGTCAATAACGTAATATAACCTAACCTAACCCAACCTAACTTCTCGGCGCTAAATTTGACCACATTCCTGGCTTGTTGGCCTCTGCGTCTCCGTTTGACCTTCATATACATCAATAACGTAATACAACCTACCCTAACCCAACCTAACATCTCGGCGGTAATATTTGACATCATTCCTGGCGAGTTGGCCTCTACTGCTCCGTTTGACCTTCATATACATCAATAACGTAATATAACGTAACCTAACCCAACCTATCATCTCGGCGGTAATATTTGACAACATTCCTGGCGAGTTGGCCTCTACGTCTCCGTGGGACCTTTATATACATCCATAACATAATATAAGCCAGCCTATCCCAATCTAACATCTCGGCGGTAATATTTGACCACATTCCTGGCTTGTTGGCCTCTACGTCTCCGTGGGACCTTTATATACATCAATAACGTAATATAACCTAACCTAACCCAACCTAACATCTCGGCGGTAATATTTGACGTCATTCCTGGCGAGTTGGCCTCTACGTCTCCGTTTGACCTTCATATACATTAATAACGTAATATAACGTAACCTAACCCAACCTATCATCTCGGCGGTAATATTTGACAACATTCCTGGCGAGTTGGCCTCTACGTCTCCGTGGGACCTTTACATAGTTCAATAACGTAATATAACGTAACCTAACCCAACCAATCATCTCGGCGGTAATATTTGACAACATTCCTGGCGAGTTGGCCTCTACGTCTCCGTGGGACCTTTATATACGTCAATAACGTAATATAACCTAACCTAACCCAACCTAACATCTCGGCGCTAAATTTGACCACATTCCTGGCTTGTTGGCCTCTGCGTCTCCGTTTGACCTTCATATACATCAATAACGTAATATAACCTACCCTAACCCAACCTAACATCTCGGCGGTAATATTTGACATCATTCCTGGCGAGTTGGCCTCTACTGCTCCGTTTGACCTTCATATACATCAATAACGTAATATAACCTAATCTAACCCAACCAATCATCTCGGCGGTAATATTTGACAACGTTCCTGGCGAGTTGGCTTCTCCGTCTCCGCGGGACCTTTATGTACGTCAATAACGTAATATAACCTAACCTAACCCAACCTATCATCTCGGCGGTAATATTTGACAACATTCCTGGCGAGTTGGCCTCTACGTCTCCGTGGGACCTTTATATACATCCATAACATAATATAAGCCAGCCTATCCCAATCTAACATCTCGGCGGTAATATTTGACGTCATTCCTGGCGAGTTGACCTCTACGTCTCCGTTTGACCTTCATATACATTAATAACGTAATATAACCTAACCTAACCCAACCTAACATCTCGGCGGAAATATTTGACGTCATTCCTGGCGTGTTGGCCTCTACGTCTCCGTTTGACCTTCATATACATTAATAACGTAATATAACCTAACCTAACCCAACCTAACATCTCGGCGGAAATATTTGACGTCATTCCTGGCGAGTTGGCCTCTACGTCTCCGTTTGACCTTCATATACATT